>CATIWF010121963.1:0-31536 GCA_949630135.1 Balakata baccata
TCACCAATCTCTCTCCTTGCATTGCACATATGTATAGGAACATGACATTTGTAATTTGGGTTGTCTATCCGCATATGTATAAATTAGTAATTATGTAATAGTGTGTAAATGTGTATTTGGCTTTAACCTTTGTAACTGAAATAATTGAACATAGTGTCTGAATTGTTAACATATGTGATATATTAGGTTTATAATCAGGATGTGATGCTTAGCTGAGCTGTCAAATGCTGCAAAGTGATAATATTATATGATTCAAAAAAAAAATTATCCCTCATTATAAATAGGACTATGTTCCATTATATGCAATATACGACAACATGATATAAGTATAAGTGATATCCATAGGTATAAGGTGTTACACTGAAGCATATAAAAATATAATAGAAACAAAAAGGAATATGGTATTAAATGCATATTTCTCTACTTAAGGACTACATTAGGGTAAATGATGCATCATGAAAGGGATAAGCGATACGTATCGACGAGATGTATGAGTGAGGATCAGGTTGACTAGTCTTGGACTGGGTGCTCCTGTTCTTAGTACTCATACCCATTATTATACTCAGTCAAGTTGGCTTAAGCTCGAGTATGAGCATACTTGACTTGAGGAAGCTCAAATGGGCATATATGTTGTAGTGGATGAATAGGATAACTAGCCCTGGACTAGGTACACCTACTCTATACTCTGTATACAGAGTGAGTAGATGTCTAGCTCTAGACTGAGTGCGCCTACTTCATACTCTATATCCAGTTTGTACGAGAATGAGGTTTGGGCTATTTATTGAAATAGAAAAAGAATGAGGAATGACAACATTGAAATATAAAGAGAGTGAAACATAAGAATTTAGTAATAACATGAACAGCATGTTGTAAAATGATTATAAATGTTATGAGAATTGTATGTTGTTCTTTTATGATATATGTATCTTGGTTCCACATATACCCCACGTGCATTGAAAAGTGAGATATGAAAGAACTGTTGAATAGTTAACTTTGTGACAATTATCTCAAGGTATGAACAAGTATGATATTAAAATATTAGGATAATAGAATAAATATGTAACATTGCATGAGTATGGAATGCTTTGACATTACTATGTTATGTGTTTTGGATATAATTGTGTCATCAAATTTCTATATGTCAAAAATTATACGATTACATGTTAAGTATGTTAAGCATATGTGTATTACTAAGCTATGAAAAGTTTACCATGTCTACTTATGCATGCAGGTGATAGAGCCAGTATAATGTCAAGGTATAGCAGTTGACGGCGGAGGTGCCATAGCCCATGCGGAGTGAAGACAATGTAGGTTTAGGTTTAGACCGAACACATTCATATATGCATTTATTTATTTCATTCATTTATGGGGATGTAATTAATTATAGTCGTTATTCTATAATTATGTAAAAATGATGTAAGAAAATAGAAAAACCTCAACTAAGCATAGTAAGGATGCATGTAATGAAGGACTCATAGGCCCATGATATTAAGTTATATATGATTAGGCAGGTGAATAGGAACCAATGATCACTAGTATAAGGTATACTAGATAGGTTGGATAAGTAAATCCAACTAAGTATACATACGCGTAATATAGTGATGTATTACATAAAAAAAATTAGACTTTGAACATGTTCACAGCTACCCAATATGTGGCACTTCCGATGTAGTAGGGGTCGTATTTCTAATATATGGGAGGGTGTTACAATCTCATTCATCATTTCCCTCTTCACTTTCTTCAAGAGATTCCTCTTTCTCAAGATTTGCATCTTCATCTTCTTCACTTGCAAACTCTTTGGTGCATAGTTACATACTCAAATGTGCTTGCAAAGCCTTCATGTCCATATGAAGATGTCTCATCATCCTCATCAACTTACACTTTATTGGTTAAGATGGTGGAGGTAGGGCTTGTGAATGGCTGACCATAGGTATGCCTTCTTTTATGGCTTGCTCTCCAATTGCAAGCCTTGCCTTTGTCCTATTTTAATGAGTAGTAGAGGCTTGTACTCCTTGTTAAGGCATATGCATACTCATCATCTCTTATTTTCTTAATGGCTTTAGCATTTAAAAGATAAGGGATATCCATCAAGTTATCCACATAATCCTCAATCTCCGTATAGTTGGTCAAATTGTAAAGAGTGAAGAGGCTGAAATGATTTGCAATCTTAGAGATATGGGAGGTGATTAGAATTGTGCCTCCCTAGGATATGGTAATATGGTTGAGATGATCTATGAAGTGCATTATTGACTCCATCGGTACACCATACATAAAAAGAAAATCTTTTTGCTAACCTTTTCATTGCCCGCTGCTCTTGCATGAATAAAGGTCATAAGCCTATGGAAATTTCAATGAAGGAGAGACTTGATATGTTTGGCATTAGAGGTTTTGTTAAGAGTGGTCTCTATAGAGATTTCTTGCCAAAACTCCTAAAAGGTTTGTGCCATCCCTTGATAATTGAGGAGCCCATGAGTCTTAGACTTGAAGATCTTAGCAAATTCAGACCTTGTAAGTTAAAGCTTTTGCCCAAATAGACTGAATTTGATACCAAAAAAAAACTGGGCTCTTCATGAGAATTTTTGTTGATGGAGAGGGTTGAAAGGAATTTCAATGTTAGATCATACCAATGTATTCTTAGCCATATGAAATTTTTCCACCCTAACTTCTCAATTGCTTCTTCAAATGCAATATCAATTCCCTTCTTGAGACGAGAGAGGGTGGGCAACCTAGGTAGAATTTCCTTTTCTTGCAAAATCTCATATATTGATTTCTCCTCTTAAGAGAAGGAAGCAACAATTTTGTCCATCCTAAGGGGGCTATTGAGAGGTTGTAGTACGGCTTTTCCTTTAGAACCTCTTGTGGAAACTTTAGGGGCTATGATATGGAGATGAAAGATGAATAACTTGAAGAATTTCGATAAAATAAGAGGATGAAAGTGTATAAATGCACAAAAGAGATGTAAGTGAATGAATAGTATAGAAAACCACTATTTATGGACTTGCAAAGGTGCATCCAATGGTAAAAAAGGGAACAAATGTTGTGATATTCTATGAAAAATGGTTAAATTTTTTTTAGAATAAAGCAGTTCACAAAACATTTTTTGGGAGCACAGTTTTTCCATAACTGTCTAAAGGCTATAAAACTTGAAAAATTGCAAGAGCGAAAGGGAAAGCGCTATCGCAAAAGCGAAAAGATGCAACGGTCTTGAAAAGTTTAAATTTTACGAGCATGAAAGCCTTTTCCTAACCACAAAATATGAAAAAACATTTGATATCATAATATTTGAGCAATTCGTGAGTACAAGACCATAATAGTGATGGCAAATTACAGAAACACTTTTGTAATGTTTAAAATCAAATGAATATGGTATGGGATGATATACACAAAATATGATCCAATATAATTTGGGCAGTTGAATCTTGAAGATCATTAAATTAAACTTCAAGTGCTTAATTGATCAAAATTTTCACACAAAGCAGACAATCATACTCATTACAACAAGATATCAATATATTAGACAAGCATAACATATTAAAGCATTATAAATAAAAGAGTCAATAATGCTTATCATATTGTAGACCATGTCTTGATCTCATGAGACTTTCTCTTTGATAGACTTTCTCTCTTATTGAGATCACCTCTTTAGTTTGCTCCCCCTTATTTTATGCCAACTTTAGTCTCCATAGGGTAGAACACTTTGTCTTTGCACATGTGATCTTTTGCTTTGAGAGAGAAGTCACTTGTTGATCATGTGCCTTAGATTACTTGATAAGCAACCTATAAAATTTAAATAAACTTTGGTACCCTTTTAAAACTGGGTCCTTGAAGGTTAACTTTAGAAAGTTCCCAATGAGCCTTCCTCATCAAACAATGTATGTTTATATGCCTAAATCTCATACAATAATGGCATTGCTTAGTCTTAAAAGATTCTTACCACTTTATATAGAGTTTAGGTTTAACAATATAATATGAATTAGCATGTGAACATGGTATGTGTGGTGTGTAAAACCTTAAGTGCATGCTTCTTATATAAGAAGGCATAGTTGATCTTTTGAGGTTTTCCTCTTGGACCATGTGACCCTTTACAACTCTTCCCTTGAGTAGGGAGTTTAATGTGTGCCTTGCCTTTGGCTTTTGAGCCAACTACCTCAATGCATGAAGTTTGTGGGGTGGTGCTAGCCTTAATAAAGATAGTGCTAGGTAGGGATGATGATGATAAGGCTCCATTGAAGCCTAAACCATATTTCACAAGGGGAGGCCTTTGAGACACAATGAGGGTGTCCAAATTTTCCTTCCCTTTATGAAATTTAGAAATTGAGTTTCTAAGCTCTTCAATCTCATTTTTCAAAATATTATTTTCTTATTAATAAGGAATTGGTTGAAAGTTTTGAAAAAAGATCATCCAATGATCTCTTAAGATAGTCATTAGAGGTTTTAAGTTCTAAAACCACTTTTTGTCAATCTTCAAAATCATTTTTCAACTTTAAACAATTCTTCTTATAAAAATCAACCTTTTTCTTATATTTTTCAATTTCTAAGTTCATCACCTCATCATCAAGCATGTCACACAGATATCATAAGCTTGGGATATAGAATATACCTCATTAAAGTCCTCTTCTAGTGCCATAAAGCAAGTGGCGGCAAACTCTCCCTCACTTGAGGAGCTTTCATCACTTGATGTTTCCTACCTCCTTTACTTCATGTAGGATCTCCTGTTGTGGTTTGATAAGTACTTAGAGGATTTGTTTAAATTGTTGCCATACCTTTTCTTCTCTTAAAGCTTTAATATTCTTCTTGCAAGAAGGGCAACATCTTCATTACTTTTCATTTCGCTCCTTTCTTCATGGCTAGAGCTTTCACTTGAGGATTGATAATGCTTTGTTAAAGCTTTAAAAGCTGTAATTTTTTCTTATTTTCAAGGTCTATTTCCTTCTCTCTTGCCAATGCCATTTCATGAGTTAGGAGTTTACCAGTGAGAACATCGGTAGGACTGTTGCTCAAGTCATCATTGGCCTCCTCAATTCCAGCGATTCTTGACCCATACTCATTCATGGGAAGACTTCTTAGGATTTTTTTGTTGACATCTTCAATACTATAGTGCTTCCCAATTTTCTTCAAATTGTTAATGTTTGCTAGGAGCCGATTGGTCATCTCTGTAATTGACTCAAATGGCTTCATTTTGAATATCTCATACTCGGTTGTTAATAATTGAATCTTCTTAGATTTGACTTGTTTGGATCCTTCATAATAGTTCCCCAAGGTTCTCCAAATGCTATGAGCACTTTGACAATGTAGTTCTCTTGAGGAGTCTTTTATAGGGATTGAGGCAAAGAGAATTGTCATTGCTCTTTTATTCCTTCCATTGGCCTTCCTTTGATTATCGGACCAATCTTCTCGAGGAATTTGTTCCTTTTCACCATCTACCTCCTTGGTTGGTGGCCTCCATTATTTACAAATAGTATTCCATAAATTAATAGGATCACTATCCATAAAGAGCTCTATCTTAAACTTTTCTCTCGCACTTAAGCTTTGAACAAGAGACCAAAGATTTAATACCAATTGTTAGAAAGATGGTGCACCAAGAAGGGAGGGGATGAATTGGCTGTGTATAAAAATTTTGGCTTAATGAAATTCTTCAAAGTGTTTGAGTAATGAGTAAATGAAAGCTAAAATGACATGGAGCAGGAGAAGAATACACATAAGGATTCATAGAGGTTCGAGTATTAACTAACCCTAGTCCTCTCCCCAATTGCAATTGGGAGTTCTATTATCTCAACCCTAGAGATACAATGAGAGTTTTCCTAACTCGCTCTCAACTAGGTGTTTTTCATTTGGTTCACATCGAATCCAAATTCCTTGTGTTTTAATGGATCACACAACAGCCAATTCCCTGTGTTTTCTCAAGCTTACACACAATCTAAACAAGAGTTTTTCTCATAAGATTCACTCTTACCCAAGTGTTTAAGGCTAACACTTGAAACTTTCTTACAAAGTAGATGAGAAATAATTTTGCAAGAGTTTTGGCACACTTAAAGATCTTGTTCTAATCTTCTATAGCCATTTGGAAGTCTATTTATATTAATTTCCTTCCAATTAGTCGTTACAAATAGGTGTCATCACTCTAACATTTTAAAGATGTTAAAATTAATGAGCACTGTCAAACTAATTTTGTGCTTGCGAACTCCCTTTCGCGATTGCAAAACTGCAAAGATCCATTGGAACTTAACACGTGGCAGCCTCTTATTATTCTATCCCTCGATGGCTATATAACAGCTAGTCCATATGGACTTCATGGGTGTGACTTTCTTTCGCAAGCGTGAACCCCTACTTCCTGAGCCATTTTGCAGTCGTGACTCAAGCTATAATCTAAACTATTTTCCATGGCACTTTTTGGCATTAAGGTTTCCTGGTTGCGAACACCACTTCACGAGCGCAAACCTCCAATATTCAGATTCCCTCTATTGGCCTTGATTTTGAAGATCGAACACGTGGCATGATCTTATTAAGGTGCTTTTCAACGGTCATATGAATTTCCTAGTTGAGAAATTCTCTTTGCGCATGCACTTTTATCCTAGGCAAACTTCCATGTCTTCATTAAGAGCAAGATCTCTAAAGCACGATTGCACTTCTTGCTTTATGAGAGTAATTACACCATTGCGAGCACACGCTATAGGCCTTTTTAGTTCTTTGCATATTTGACTAAGTAAATGTTGGCCTATTAACTTGAAACTTTGTATGCTATAAAAACAACACTAAATACACATGTCAATCACAATTAATTTTATTATTAAGATCAAAATAGAAATCAATCACCATAAGCTCAATATCATGATACTAAGAATTTTTACTAATGACATCTTCTTACATATACCTAGCCTCCAATTTGTCCCAAAACTCCTTTGCAATTGTTGACCTGAGGGTAACTGATCTTTATTTTAATCTTAACAATCAAATTAATTGTTACTAATATGTTTATTTAAGTACTATTTTAAAGAATATAAAGTTTCAAGTCAATAGGTCAATAGGCCAGTGTTTACATAGTGAAACATTTGAAGAAACTAAATGGCTTGTAATGTGTGCTAGCAAATGGAGAATCGCGCTAGCAAAAGGCAAAGCACAATCGTGTTTCGGTGATCCTGCTCGTGAAAGAGACATGGAGGTTTTGCTTAGGAGACAAAAGCACGCTAGCACTTGGAGATTTCACGAGTCAAGACTGTTGGGAAGCAGTCAACTAGAAGTTGCCATGTGTCCCTAAGACCTCTAATGGCTATATGAACTTTCAAAGTTACTGCTCGTGAAAGTGATGTCATCTCAAAAAAATCATCTCAACCGAGAAATGGATGTCACGCTCGGGAAAGGCTCGATGCAAAATGTCCTTTGAGTTCCATAAGCCAATACGGACTAGGAAATTGAATTATCTCGCCCAAGAAGAAGAAAATCGTGATTGGGAAAAAGAATTCGCGCTCGCAAAAGCTAACTGGACTAGTCGTTGAAGAGTCGTTATAGAGCAGTTGCACAAAAGGACAAATCAAAGGTTGCCACATGGAAAGCACTAATGAATATTTGAAGAATCACAATCGCAATTAGGAAAGCATGCTCACGATTTCACTCTGTCATACTTCATTAAATGATTCATCTTTAGAACGTTAGATAGAGTGTTGGCACTTATTTGTAATAGCTAGTTAGAAGGTAAACATTATATAGGGACTCCAAAAGGCCTTAAGAAATAAGAGCAATATTTCTAAGTGTGCCAAGCTATTGCAAATTTATTTCCCAACCTATTTTGTAAGAAGGTTGAAGTGTTAACCTTAAACACTTGGGAATAGGTTGTGAGAGTGAACCTAGTGAGAAAACTCTTAGATGGGTTGTATGTGAGCATGTCTAAAACACAAAAAGAATTGGTTATTGTATGAACCATTAAAACACAAGGGAATTGGGTTCGGTGTGAACCTTGGTAAAACACTTAGTTGTGAGTGAACTGGGAAAACTCTCTTGCATCTCAAGTTAAAATAGTAGAACTCTCAATTGTGGTTGGGGAGAGGACTAGGGTTTGTTAACACCCAAAACTCTATAAATCCTATGTGTCTCTCTTCTCATGCTTCTTTAGAATTTCACATTCATTTTTTTCTCATTGCTCAAACTTTCAAAGAAATCCATTACGCAAAAAAATTTCTATTTGCCACCAATTCAACACCCCATCCCCTCTTTTTCTTGGTGCACCATCTTTCCAACAATTGGTATTAGAAATTTAGTCTCTCTAATCAAGGCCTAAGTGTAAGAGAAAAGATCGAAGATGGTTAAGGGTGGAATTAGCCAACACTTTCCTACTTTTTATGGTGTTAACTTTGCTCAATGGAAATTCCAAATGGAGCTCTTTATGGGTAGTAAGTTTATTGACTTATAGGACACTATCTACAAAGAGTAGAAGCTATCAACTAAGGTAAAAGGTGTAGAGGAAGAAATTTCTCGAGATAATTGGTCTAATGCTCAAAGGAAGGCCAATGGAAGAAATAAAAGAACAATGGAAATTCTCCTTATAGCCATTCCACAAGATGGCTTCAAAGTGATGCATTGTCGAAGTGCTTATAGCATTTGGAGAACTTATACGAAGGGACCAAACAAGTCAAGATTAAGAGGATCCAATTGCTTATGCTCAAGTATGACTTCTTCAAGATGAAATCCTTTGAGTCCATAATTGAGATGACCAATCGACGCCTTCTATCATCAACAACTTAAGAAAAGTTGGGAAGCACTTTGAGCTTAAAGACATGAACAACAAAATTTTGAAAAGTCTTCCCATCAAGGAGTACAGGTCAAGGGTCGTCGTAATTAAGGAGGACAATGAGGATTTAAGTACAATGTCCACCAATATGCTCATTGGTAAGGTCCTCACTCATGAGATAGCATTGGCAAAAGACAAGGAGATAGAGCTAGAAAAAGAGAAGAAGGCTATTGTTTTTAAAGCTTCAACTTTAAAATATTATGAAGATGAAAGCTCTAGCAAAGACGAAATGAGTGAATAAGATAGTGATGAAGAAATTGCCAACCTAACAAGAAGATTAAAGCTCAAAGAGAAGAAAAGGTATGGCAACAACTCTAGTCAATCCTCTAAATACTTAAGATACAAGAGGAGATCCTGCATGAAGTAAATAAGGCATAAGCTCTCAAGTGATGATAGCTCCTTAAGTGAAGGAGAATTTTCTGCCCCTTGATTTATGGCTTTCCAAGAGGACTCTAATGAGGTATGTTATATATCTCAATCTTATAATGATTGCTTGACATGCTTCATGATGATTATGATGATGATTTAATTGAGGTCATGAAACTTGAAATTGAGAAATTTAAAAAGATAAGTGCTTTTCATGAAAAGAACAATTGAAAATTGAAAGATGATTTTGATGAACTGCAAAAAGTTGTTTTAGAGTTGAAAACCTCTAATGAGTCTCTTAGGAGATCACTAGATGATCTTTCATCAAAACCTTCAACCTCTTCCTTACTTGAACAAAATAACACTTTAAAAAGTGAGGTTGAAGAGTTTAGAAACTTAATTTCATAATGTCATAAGGGGAAGGAAAATTTGGATACACTTATTATATCTCAAAGACCTCCTTTAGTGAGACATGGTTTGGGCTTCAATGGAGCTTCTACATCATCATTTTCACCTAGCTCAATATTTGTTAAGGCTAGCATATCACAAACCTCATTCATTAAGGTAATTGGCTCTAAAGTCAAAGGCAAGACACACACCAAAGCCACTACTCAAAAGAATAGTAAGAGCTCACATGGTCCAAGAGGAAACCTTAAAAGACTAATCATGCCTTCCTGTATAAGAGGTATGCACCTAAGATTTCACATACCACACAATATTGTCTTGCTCACATTATTATTCTTTACATGTTATGAAACCTAAACCCCATGCAAAGTGGTAAGAAACTCTTAAGTCTAAACAGTGCCACTATTACATGAGATTTAGGCACATTAACAAACATTGTTATGTTAGGAAGGCTCATTGGGAACCCTCTAAAGCTAACCCCCATGACCCAAACTTAAATGAATACCAAAAATTGTTTGATTATTTTGTAGCTTGATTATAAATGATCAAGGGCACGTGATCATCAAAGTATATTCTTTCATGGTGATCAACCCTATTGAACTCAATTTTGGCATAAAGTGAGGGGAAGCTAATTAAAGAAATGATCACATGAGAATAAATCATTTTATATGAAAAAGTACCTCAAGATCATGGAACGATCTTCATATTGATAAGCATTCTTTAACTTTATCCCTTATACTTTAAGATCCATGCTTATTTTGCTTATTTTGATTTGTTTGATATAATTGATTGATTATGTGAAAATTTTGACCAATTGAGTTCTTAGAGTTATATTTCGTGTTTTCAAGACTCAATTGACCAAAGATATTTTATTTTATCTTAATAGATGTATGGCTTTTGATATCATTCATTAATATTTTGATTTGAATTGTTTTCCAAAAGTGCATGTAATTTGCAATAGCAATTATAGCCTTGCGCTCATGAATTACTTAGGTTTTGTTAAAAAAAGTTGTTTTGACCTTTTTCGAGATAGCAATTTTGTTTTCTTGATCGCAAAATTTAAATATATTTTGATTGTTGCACCTTTTCAAATTCATGATAGTAATTTAGCCTTCCGCGCTCACAATTTTTCAAATTTTATAGCCATTGGACAGTTAAGAAAAATTGCACTCGCAAAACTAAAGTCACGATCGTGATCTACGTGATTCTAGAAAATCTAACTGTTTTTCTGCATTTATTTCAATACTCATTCTCCTTGCTACCGTTAAAGACACCTTTCATGACTATATAAAGTGTTTTTCCACCATTTTTGTACAATTGCATACACTTTTGGTATGCATACTCTCTCTCTCTAAAAATCAAACTTCTCTCAAGTTTTTTGTCATACTCTTCATTCATCTATGGCTACTCATGCATCAACCTCTCAATAGCCCCCTAACATGGAGCAAATTGTTGCCTTTTTTTCTTAAGAGGAAACGGCATGGTATGAAGTGTTGAAAGAGAAGGAGATTCTACCTAACAATCTATCAACCATTTCTACTTTAAGGAAGTTAGGTTTATTAACTGAATTTGAGGAAGATATAGAGAAGGTGGGATGAAGAGATTGTGTGGCCTAGGATGCATGAGTATGATGATCTCACGTAGAGTTTTTATCTACCCTCTCTATCAACAAAGACAATAGTAAAGAACCTGATTTTTATGATATTAAGTTTGGTCTTTTTAGGCAAATACTACAACTTACAAGAGGGGATTGTGTAAGAATTTTCAACTTCTAGATTCATGGTCTTCTTAACTCCCAAGGTATGACATAAATTTAAAACGAGTTTTGGCAAGAAATATCCATAAAAGCCAACCTTGACAAATCCTTAAAGGCTAAGAACAAAAAGAGTCTTCTCCATCAATAATATCATCCGTCGAAAACCTACTCGATTCATGCAAGGGGATCAGGTAATGAGAAAGTGAGAAAAAAGGATTTGCTCTATATGTATGCCTTAGTGTATGGAATGCTAGGGGAATCAACAATGCACTTCATTGATCAACTCTTTCACATTGCCACTTCAAGTGGAGGTACCATTCTTATCACTTCCCACATCTCCAAAATAGCCAACCACTTTAATCTCCTCACTCTCTTTAATTTGACAAATTATTTGGAGTATGAGGAGTATTCTACAAATTTGAAGGATATTGCATATCTTCTAAGTGCAAAGGCTATAAGGAAAATAGGTGATGATGCATATATTTATGATTTGGGAGAACTTGGAGTACAAGCAACATGTTCTTCTCAAAGAAGAAAAAGGGCAAGACTTGTGATAGAAGATCAACCACTACAAGAGGAACTATAAAAAGAGTTTATAGTCATTCTTTCACAAGCCCTACCTCCTTCAGCTCAAGCATTTCTTATGGAAATGAAGCTTATGAGGAGATGAGGCATCTTCACATGGACATGAAGGCATTACAAGCACACACTTCGTTATGGAAGTGTGCAATGAGGAATTCGCAAGTGAAGAGAGTGAAGACTTTGATAAAGATAAAGATGATGACTTTTCTCCAACCTTTTAGGCCATATTTCTTTGTTTTTAAGCATCTTTGTTACCACATCATGCATTCTACATTTTTATGTTTTTTAGCATGTTTTAATTTCATGTGGTAGTTTATTTTGATGTATTTGACTCTTTCCATTTATAATATTCAACTTTTTAGTAGTATGGCTCTTTATATTTTTTTATATCTTCTCTCTTTTTATAACTTAAGTGCTTGATCATATGCTTAATTGTCTTAATTCTTTTTTATCTTGACAAAGGAGGAGAGATATGAGAGAAACTTAAGCAAAATGGTCTAAACAACAAATACTTTTTGGACTTAAAATTTAAAATAAAAAGGATGACTTTTTTGTATTATGTTTGACCATATAATTGACCATGATAACATAATCAGATTGCCTTGAAACTTGGTACATATATTTTTCTATATGTTAATTTTAGCTATGTATGCTCAATTTTATTATTTTGCTTAGTTTGATTATCAAAATAAAAAAGGAGGAGATTGTTGACCTAAGGGTAATTGCTCTCTGTTTTGATCTTAACAATTAAATTAATTGTTACTGATATATTTATTTAAGTGTTATTTTACAGAATATAAAGTTTCAAGTCAATAGGCCAATGTTTACTTAGTGAAACATTTGAAGAAACAAAATGGCCTATAATGTGCGCTCGCGAATGGAGAATCACGCTAGCAAAAAGCAAAGTGCAATCGCGCTTCGATGATCCTGCTCATGAAAGAGACCTAGAGGTTTTGCCTAGGATAAAAGCACACTTGCACTTGGGAATTTTATGAGAGCAAAATTCATATCTTCAAGACCATTGGGAAGGACTCAACCAAAAGTTACCACGTGTTCCCAAGACCTCTAATTATTATATGAACTTTCAAAGTTCCCGCTCACGAAAGTGATATCACGCTCAGGAAAATCATCCCGACTGGGAAATGGAGGTCACGCTTTGGAAAGGCTCAATGCAAAATGTCCCTTGAGTTCAAGTAGTAAATACAAACTGGGAAATTGAATTGTCCCACCTGGGAAGAAGAAAATCGAGATCAGGAAAAAGAAGTCGCGCTCGCGAAAGATGACTGGACTAGTCGTTGAAGAGTTGTTCTAGGCCAGTTACACAAAAGGACAAATCAGAGGCTTCCACATGGAAAGCACCAACAAATATTCGAAGAATCGCTATTCCGATTGGGAAAGTGCGCTCGCGATTTCACTTTATTAGACTTCATTAAATGATTCATCTTTAGAACGTTAGGTAGAGTGTTGGCACTTATTTGTAACAGCTAATTGGAAGGTAAACATTATATAATGACCTCCAAAAGGCCAAGAGCATCATTCATAAGTTTGCCAAACTATTGCAAATTTATTTCCCAACTTATTTTGTGAAAAGGTTAAAGAGTTAACCTTAAATACTTAGGAATAGGTTGTAAGAGTGAACCTAGTGAGAAAACTCTTAGCTGGGTATATGTGAGCCTATCTAAAACATAAAGGAATTGATTATTGTGTGAGCCCTTAAAACACAAGAGAATTGAATTCGGTGTGCCTTGGTAAAACACTTAGTTGTGAGTGAGCTACGAAAACTTTCTTGTATCTCAAGTTGAGATAGTAGAACTCCCAATCGGGTTGGGGAGAGGATTAGGGTTTGTTAACACCCAAACCTCTATAAATCTTGTCTCTCTTCTCTTGCTTCTTTAGAATTCCACATTTAATTTTGCTCATTGCTCAAACTTTCAAAGAAATCCATTGAGCTAAAAAATTTCTATTTTCCACCAATTTAACCCCCCCCCCCCCCCCCCTCTATCTTTCTTGGTGCACCATCTTTCCAATAGTGGTGTTAACTAAATGGTAGATATCAAAAAATGAATCATGCATGCAGTTTAGAATATAGCCCCTACATATTTCATCATTTGTATCCCACTTTTGCCTCTTTTAGGTTTGAGCCATAGATTCATTCTCCTTTTCAACCTACCTAGCAATGTTCAAGACATAGGCAACTTGAATAGACACCAACAAGAAGTGTACTCATTTCTACCACCTCATGCAACTCCCACCATTAAACCTTTCCAACTTGATAATATTGGTTGTCAGGTCCCACAAAGAAGCTATTTGTAATGCCCATAATTTAGGGCCTAGAATTTATTCATATATTTGAGGGGTATTATGGTAATTTAGGGTCAACTCTAGCTTATTTTAAATTTTAGTGGGCAGAACCAAATCCCCCTTGGAAAAGGTCATCTCACAGTAGGGAAAGATTTCCCACTTAGGACACCCGTTTTTCCGGTCGGGACTCGCCTTTGGCCTATACGTTATAAATACATGATTTCACTTCTTTTTCTGCCTCTATTTGAACCCTAGCTGTCTCTAGCGACCAGCAGACCCTCTGAACTCTCCTTCCTCTATCTCTATTGATTCTCTTTCACCTAAACACCTGAAAACTCAATTGGTATTATTTTATCAAAGATTTAATTTGGGTTTTTAGGTGTTTTCATCAAGAACACGATCTACATGTTTTTGATAGATTAAAGGCTGAGTTCCTCTGAATTTTCCTTTCATTTTCTCCACTGGTCAGTAAGTACTCATTCTCCCTAAGCCTTTAATCATATTATTTCATAGGTTTGCTTTGTGGTTTGGGGGTTTTTCCTTGAATTAGGATTTAAATTCGATAACCCCATATGAACAGAGTGTGTATAACCTTTTCTGATGGGTTTATGACCATTAGAACATATTACTTCTAGTAGGGAACATGCCAGAAGGGGTAAACGATCATTGAGGCGGTGAGGAACATTGAAAGTGAGGGTTTTCTGCTCTATTGTTCAAGGTTTGTACATATAATTATGTTTATTCGCATTCTGGTTGCATGTTTGCTAGTATCTAGGTATATTGGATGTTTTGTATCTACTAAATGCCATGTGTTATGATCTATATGAATTGGTGTTGATTATATGGATTTAAGACATTTGATTATTCATGTTTTTCATGAATTATTGGCATATTATGGAATCAATGGTTTATGGCATGTTTTAAATGACAATGTGGTATGTTTCTATGGTCTAAAGTGTTCTGGAAACTTGTGTTGTGCATTGGAATCAAGAAATTTGGGGCAGTAAGTGAAAATCGAGTTTCACATTGCTGATGTCAGGCCTTTTCCAATCGAGACTTATGAGACTCCAAGCCTGTACAGCCCCACAACGGGCTGGGCCAATAGTACTAGAGCCATAGTGGCACGTGGCAACGTACTGGGGTTCAAACTCACCTATGTGTGAGTGTTAGTTACTGCATATGATGATATGAAAGTGTAAGGCATGTGTTCTATACCATTTAATGGGGTACCTATGAATATAATGTTAATGAAATTTTGCCTAACTGCTATACCATGATATGAGAAGAATTGACATGTATGTGATACATGGATTTCGATGCGATGTGATATGGAAATGATGATATGAATGTTAATATGTTGAAATGTGATAAGTTGTCATGCGATATCATGGAAAAGTTATCTTAACCATGGAATATTGCTCATGCAATTATTACAGGAAAAAGACTAAAATGCCTTTACTCATACTAGGACTGGCTATAGGATAGATGGCATACCATAAAGGGTGGTTACGATACCGTAGGTTTATCCAAGTGTTATTATTGGGCAAGGTGGCTTCAGCTCCGAGAGTGCCTTTGACCTGGATTGCTAGCAACTATTATTATTGATCATGAGACAAGTTGGCTTTAGCTCCAAGAGCGCTCTTGTCTCAGGTACAGATACAAAGAGTTATGATTATGTGGGTAGGGTAGCTTCAGCTCCAAAAGCGCTCCTATTCACAACCCATGTCCGGTAGTCTAGTATAGAGTAACTGGGCAAATTAAATGAATGAACAAGAAAGAGGTAAATGTGTTACTATTCTTATGAATACAAGAATGACTTCTACTTACTAAGTATGCTACTGTTGATATGGCATGAAATGTTTTGGCATGATAATATGACGTGATTGATATATGAATTGTATGATATGTGGCATGGTAACATGATAATGATAAAAATGAATTACTTTATAATATGTTGGAGTGATATGCATGATAGAATTTATATGATTATATGTACCACTAAGCTTGGATAAGAAACCCACAAGTTCGGAGTCATAGGAAGAGTTGATAAGAAGAAGCTGAGCCAATCAAAACGCTCAGAATCAGAGTTAGCTCATACATTATGCATTTTACTTTATTCATGCATTTTGGGATATTGGACATTGTTTTAATATAGTTTATGGATTACGAACTTATGGTTTCAAGGTTTTGTAAGATTGTTTTATTTTGGGCGTGTCTAGCCCTGGAACTTAGATTTATTATTTACGGATTTTCTTCTTAAGCCTGATTGCATAATAATTACTTTTATGGAACATGTAGTCATCGATATACAAATGAACAAAATCATGAGATGTAAATATGGTAAAAGCTAAAAAGGGAACAAAAGCTAACGGTTTAGTATCATATATGTAGTAGCACTCCCTCGTATAGTAAGCTAGTACGCTATATAAGAGAGTGTTACTCTATTAATAGGAGCAAATTTACCTTTAGATTGTTAGGGAGCAGATGAATGGCTTCAAGGCGTATATCAAGTTGGCATTTTCCTAAAGGTGAATTTGTTCTCCCTTTAGGATATAATGAAGCAACAGACAACACCTATGGATGATGGTCTTTGCTCTAGACAGCCAATTGTATAATGTTAAAGTGATAAATGATTTTGGTTATGCAGAAATCTCAACCTCTGATATGTTTTTATATAAGAAAAACATGTTTGAAACTTGAAAACAAGATCATAATATCTTATTTAGTTGTTATCAGCTAAATCAAATCTTATGTGATAGAATTCTACTCAAAATAGGACTTTTTGCACAATCTAGAAATGCATGTGTTGCATGCATGATGTATTGTTGTGCACGTGATAGAAAGACACTAGGATGCCTGCTCAGATGCGTCGCACACACGACAATAAGCCATGTCCATTTCTACAGGGTATCACGTGCTCTCATGACACCTTGTCATGTACCTGACGGAGACTTAGCCCTTAAAATGCATCACTTGCTTATGGCACTCGTCACTTACTCATAACAGGAACACTAACATTTTAAAAATATCCATCAAATATTACACAAATAATGTCAAAGTTTGTTAATCAATCACGGAAAGAGAATAATTTTGCTCTTGTAAAAAACTATAATCCAATAGAAATATAATTCATGTTATTTATCTATGTTTTTCTGTCACATTTCCTATTTAGGTCTAATTGCTACCAAGAATGGTATGCTACTATCATATATGAGATCCAACAACGTGATTAATTTATAATTAGTAATTAATATATGCCAAAAAAAAATATGTATAATCTCTTAATATGCATATTAAATTAGCTTTAGTAGGCAATGTCATAGTTAATATATACAAGACATTGAAGTTTTAAATTTATATTCTGAAGGATTATTAATCAACTGCTTATACATGCATGTAATTCAGTGAGTCAGCAGAGCAGTTATCAGGTGGTTAGATTAGTAGCTAAACTAAGCTACTAGTGCACAAATGTTTTACCTTTGAAGCTTCAATTACTTCTCTATATGTTCACATGTAATCTGTTGAGTTCATGTTTCATGTATTTATTTCTTTAGTTAGAAGTAGTATGGTGTCTCTAATGAGGCAATTATTTTTGTTCTAGTATATAATGTAACTAAACAAGAGTAGATGTAGACACATTCATTTTTCTGTATTTTATTTTTTCTTATCAATGAAAGTAGAAAAGGTTTTCTCTCAATGGTTTATGGTTCTAATGGTAGAATCAACAATTGATGTAGCTTAACTAGAGTTGCAATTGAATTCGATCATGGTATCAGAGCGAGTAAATGTGTAAGCTTGTTGTTTTTCCTACTCTGTGAATCAATTGATTGTTTAGTTCCTGGTTCAATTCTTGATTTCTTGATTTATCGAAGGATTATAAACTCTGATTATGGAAAATCAACGAAGAAATGAAAATGAAAGAGCTAGAGCTCAAAATTTGGAAAGAGATGAGAATAAGCGGGCTAGAGCTCAAAACTTTGATGATCCATTGCTGCTACAAGGATCAGATAACACTGGTATGGTCTTAGTCTATGCACCACTCATAGAGACAAATTTCTTCACTTGGAGCAGATCTATGAGGATAGCTCATAAGGCAAAGAACAAATTAGGCTTCATTATTGGAAAGCTAACTAAACCAGCAGATGATGATCCAAATTATGACAAATGGAAAAGAATAGATTCCATGGTAACCTTATGGTTGATGAATTCAATGATCAAACAGATTGCAAAATCATTTATCTACTCTTCAAGTGCAAGCTTATTGGAAGAATTGGAGCAATAGTTTAGGGAGAGCAATGGCCCCAAGATTTATCAAATTCGGAGAGAGATTGCATCCATAACTCAAGGTAACAATATTGTTATAATGTATTACAATAAGATGAAGAGATTGTGGGATGAGCTGAATATTTTACAACCTACACCTCAGTGTACATGTGGAGCTATAAGGGACTGTACATATGGAGTTGTGAAAATGATCTTAGAGATTAGTTCACAAAATAAACTTATGCAGTTCCTCATGGGACTCAATGACTATTATTACTATATAAAAAATTAGATACTGGTTTTAGATCCATTTCCTAATATGAACAAGGCTTATTCTATGATCCTATGGGTGGAGAAACGGATGCAGGTGCATATGAATTTTATGGAAAACACTAAAGGAAATGCAATGATGGCAGAAGGGAATAGTAGTCAATTTACTAGTTTTAACAAAGGGACTAGTAAGAAGAATGAGAAAGAGAGTAAAGATAACAAATTTTGTTCGCAATGCAAGAAAAGTGGACACAGTAAGGATAGCTGCTTCAAGTTAAATGGCTATCTAGAATGGTATACTCAGTTGAAGCGTAAAGAAAAAGGGGGGAAATAGAGGACAGACCAACATGGTTGACACACCTCTTAATGAAGACATGATGGGAGAGTCAAATAAATCATGGATGCCAACCCTCACAGCAATGTTCAGGTAAGAAATTGCCAAGTACATGAAGGAGAATCAAGGGAAGATAAGTGAGCATGTTAGCTTTGTGCAAAACCATGACTATGAAAGTAATCTTACATAAAACCTTAAGTTTTGCTTTAAGAATGATAGCAATTGGATTATGGATATAAGAGTATCAAATCACATTTATACACAAAAACATTTATTCATGAACTTGAAACCTTTGAAATCCCAAACCATAATTCACTTGATGAAATTGATAAGCATGTTAGGCATGCAGGAACAATACCATTACACCTAGAAGTAAACTTGAACAATGTGCTATAAATACCATCATAACCTACTGTATGTGGGTGTAATGCACGCTAAATAGGGTTTGGTTTAAAAGGAGGATATGTATATATATATTGAATATATGAGAGTTATATTGTAAGGATAATAAGGTATATTTTGGTTATATGTAAGGTATATTAGTTAATTTTGACTTTGGTTTGCATTGAGGGATGAAAGAAATAAAGAAAAGTGTGAAAAACATGATTCATGCTTGTGAACAAAGTGTTCATATATAGCCATAAACATCATGGTCAAAGACAAGCATTGATTGTTTTTACTGTAGACATTCATGGCCATGAAGGTTTTGTTCATGACTGTGAATGGTCTAGTATAAATGGGTTTCCACCCCATTTTTATCATTTTAACTAAGTCTCTAAAGCCCCAAAACCCTAGAAAACACCTAAACCTCTGAAATCCATCTCCTACAAGATATTTGATGGTTTCTAACCTTCAAAAATGTGAGACCTAACACTTAAGAGTAAGATTCAAGCATGAATTTAGGAGATTTATCAAGGAAGAAGATGAAGTTGGAGAGAGGAAGTGTGGAGCTTGAGGGAACTTGGGTCTTCCACCAAATCAATCTTGATTTCTTCCTTCTTTGGATAAGATTTCATGTTTTCCCTCCTCTTTTAACAAGTTTGTGGTTGATTAATGTCATTTACCCAAATTGGGTAGAAATCCCTTTGTAAATGGGTAAGTTTGATATGAAACCTTGAGTATTATTTGGGAAAAACACTTTTTAAGCCTAGATTGAGTTTATTTACATACTATTAAATGGATTTAAGTAAGAGAAAACTTAGTTTGATGATCTTTGAGTTTGGGTTTGGAGTATGTGGTTTTATGTAGCCATAAATGTTATATATGGTTTGAGTTATTGAGAAATAGTTATGATTATATTTAGGTGATGCCTTTGGAAGGTGGATTTAACCATCAAGGAGGCTATGCAACCTTAAAGCTTGGATTTTGAGTTGGCTCCATAAGAGGTAAGTACACATGTGCATTTTAATTTGCTTAAATGAAATGATATAATGTTGAATGACATGAAAATGGGATATATGGCATGTTAATAGAAATAATTGATAACTAAGAGAAAAATGGAAATGTGTAATAGACTAATTAAATCAAAAAGCTATAGATGATATATGGCAAAAAGAATTAGCTAAACATGAACATTGTGAATATGTTTATACGTGAATTTCATAAGTAATGGATTATAGAACTTGAATAATACGAATATATCAAATGAATGATAAGATATGACCTAGTAGTCTAGGCATAAAAGTTACCAATAGTAAGATATGTAAAATGAAACAAATGATATATGGAACTTGAGTTCGCATAAATGACAATTAGAGGTTAGCAATTATAGTTATGTATATTTATTATGGGGTTACTAACCCAATTGATTGTAAGCTAGGCTTAAGTGCTTATATTAAGAATTGACAAATGGTAAACGCACAAGCTTTATAAAGGCATTTAAGGTGCTTGACAGGAATGGTTTGATAAAGATAAGTCTCTTACTTGAGAACAGGAAGAATGCATATGAATGATGAGTTGTGTGCATTAATGGTGTTACGTATGCTTGTTTGATAGGTAAGGTAATATTATGAACTAAAAAAGTATGAAATGGCATATTTAAATGTTAGAGAAGTTAAATTGAGAATACAAATATGTACAAAATATTAAATGAGCATGAAAATGACATATGTGCTTAAAATGTGAATTGTATGCAATGCTTGAGTTGTTGAGCTTGGTTGTGAACCTAATATGCAATGATTTGAGCCATGTACACTTGAGTATGATTGAGTTATATGTCTGTGAATGAATGTTAAATATGTTTAGGAAGTATTTAGAAGTGGAAATTTGGTAAAATTTTATCATAGGAACAAATTAGGCCATTTCACAACTAACTTCACAACTAAGTTGAAAACTGTCATGGTCATGAATCTTAGTCCAGTTGCCTTCACGACTAGGCTTCACAACTAACCCAAACATTAATGGTCGTGAAGACACTATTCACAACAAAAGTCAACTTTATTTAAATAATGTTTTAATGGGTTTGAAACATACCGATATGCCTAAATGCTAGGGAATGATGTTATATCACATGAGAATATGTCTATGGACTTAAATATGACATGTTGACATGAATATACTATATGTAATATGATGGGAGCAAAAAGGAAAGAGATTAAAAAGAAATGAATCAATGATATAATTGCTCATTTCTTTACCTGATAACTATTTTAGGATAAATGGTATACCATAAAGGGGATAAGTGATACGTATCAATGAGATGTATGAGTGAGGATAGGATGACTTATAACACCCACTAATTAGGGCTTATTTAGAAGAAGTAAGTGAGCGATATATATATACCTAAAAAAAATCAAAAAAAATCTAGACAACATAACAAAGTCGGTGGAACAATTGTGGATATAAATAGGATGGCTTCTACATTTTTCCACCAATTTCTCTCCATTCTTCTTCCTCCTATCATCCAACAGCTCCTTTCTTCCCTCTCTTCCCTCAAGATCTATATCAAAATCCACTCCAAAATAATTTATTTTTGGAAAGTAATCTCTCCTCCATTGCTCTTGGGTTGTTTAGAGCTATTCGAGCTGTGTAATGGCAGTGTTCTTTATCCCGATTTTGATGCCCATATAAATTGATTTTAGAGAAGTATTAAACATGAAATTTGTAAATTTATATCTTAGTTTTATGGATATATAAATAGTTTTGCATTATTTGGTCTATAGAAAAAGATGTGTAATTTACTGAAACTGGTTCCTGGAGACGTATCAATGGAATACTTCATTTTGTTGGCTTGTTTAGATCAACTTAAGTGCCTAATTTAAGAAAACTCAAAACATAAAAGTTGTAGCTCTATATGTACTCTAGTTGTCTATTAAATTTAGTATATATTCTTTTTGTGTAGGTTTGAGCTATTATGAAATTAATCATGATTGTCCTTTGATTGAGCTACTTCTGGTGTCTGTGCAGCTCTAGTAAATTAGTACTCATTTTTGAAATGTTTTTAGGCCAAATTAATTAAAATGCAAAATATGAAAGTTTTAGCTAAACTTATGTAGAAATCATACCTTAAAATGTTCTATATTTTGTGAGTTATGATTATAACAAGGGACACTAGTTAGTTGTTATCCTTGTTAAACCAGTTACATTTCCTCTACTAATTAAGGATTTTAGAGACCGAACAAGTAAAAGTGATAAACATAAAAAAATGTTCCACATTGTCTGATCTAAGATTTCATAAAGTTTCATAACAATATAATGTATCCGTTGAAAGATATGAATTTTTGAATTTAGTATATCAAAACTGCCAAATGACAGAAGACATGACAAATTTTGAAATTGCACCAAAAATTGTGTAATGGTTCAAAACTTATGAAATTATAGTATGTTATAGTTTAATGTGTTAAATTTAATTAGAAATAAGAATCACCTAAATTGGATAAGTGTATAAAAGTTATAGAGTCAACAATTCTAAAAGGTCAAATGATCACTTAAGAGAAATTTTATTTATTTAGTTATTTATTTACTTAAACTATATTAGGAATAAATATTTTAATAATATATTAATCAATTATATGTTCAAATTAGACTCTCAGCAAGAAGAGCAACAACATAAGTGAACAAACTTCAAATTGTGAATATTAGATTTTGAAAAGACACTATCAATGTGTGTACGTATATGCATTTTTGTTTACCCAAATGCATGCTTATATGTGCATAATTCATGGTTAAAAAAATGATAAAATTAGATACTTTGTGGCATAATTGGCATCAAAAGAAATATTATTAATTATAATAAAATAATGGAGATTTATTGGCTTGATATTATGATAAATTAATTTAAAGTATGTTGAATTGCTTTAATTAGCAAATTATGATAAAACATCTCATTATTATATGATTTTTAATTAATTTGTGAATATATGATTTTATTAAAAATAAAATGAATAACAATACAATAAAGAATAAATAATTAATGATTTTAATTGCTCATTTTTCTACTTGAGGACTAGATTAGGATAGATGGTGCACTATTAAGGGGGATTACGATACCGATATTGATATGATTTAGGGGCAGGTTGCTTTAGCTCCGCGAGCGCCCCTGACCCTAGTTAGACATGATTGTAATTATATTCAGTCAAGGTGGCTAAAGCTCCACAAGGGCCCCTACTTTATTTTCCTGTATCTGGACAGTTGAGAACGAGACCTGGGCTATCTAAATTATTATTCAATAAATAATTAAAAAATATATGATAATTAGGTTCGTTTAGTTATGGAATAAAGTTTGAAGTAATTAAATAAATTAGTTGGATTTTGATTAAGTGAAATGATATGTTATAAGTTGTGCATAAGTAATTTAGAAGAATAAAATTTAAAAATAGGATATGTGCAAGTTATTAAATTGCAAGATAATTTCATACATTGATAAGTTTATATATATATATATATATATATATATATATATATATATATATATATATATATATATTACATGTGTATAAAAATTTAATGTGTTATAATTTATTTAAAATATGCATTTGTGTGATTGTCTAGAAAAATTTAAATGCTTATATGTACCATCAAGCTAGAAATAGCTGTGTAGGTTTTCCTCACGCGGGAACTAGAGCTTGTAGATTATAGGGATTAAATTGATCAAGAAGAAGAAGTCCAAGTTCATATCAGATGAGACATAGAAGATTTAGCTAGTGGGTTGGTTAATTTGTATTTTGTTTTAAATTTTGGACATGCATATGGGTAAAACATTATGTTTTGTATATGTACCAAGAATATATTTGATAATTTATAAATATTTAGTATGTGAATAATAATTATAACTAATGATAGTATAAATGTGAAACAATGACGTGTAATTAAATAAACTTAAAATATACATATCTAATTCGATATATAAATATAACCAGATAAATAAATTATTAATTAAAAAGAAAATAAATTCGGACAGGATGACTAGCTCTAGACTGAGTACACTACTTCATATCCTGTAGAGTGAGTGAGTAGGATGACTAGCTCGAACGAGTGCGCCTACTTCACATCCTGTATCCCACTAGTCTAAGAATGAGGCTTGGGCTATTTATCCAAATAAGAGAATAGAACATGAGAAATTATTGATTTGCATAAGCATCAAAATAATAAAAGAAAAATGATGTACCATAAATGTTATATGATTTTGATATGCCATACTTTATGATATATGCATTTTGAATGCACATATATTCGATCTATAGAAATGATTATTTATGAATAAGATATGTGAATAATAAATGAGAAAGACCGATAGTCGACTCAATTACTAGTTTAAAAGGTAAAGGCTTGAATTTTTTAGGGTTTAACTCCCCTTGGATATCTGATACATGCTTGAGCCTCTGATAGGTCAATACTTTGATTGATAACTAAGATACAAAAGAACCGCTAGGCAGTATAACTTTAAACTAACTACATTGGGATTCTAGATATACATGATCATGACATATTGGGATATTAAAATAAAGATAAAGATATGTAAATTATAAATTGCATAAGCATGTATGGGTAAGGCATTCATTAAATATGTGACTTTTTGCATGAGTATTGAATAAATGGCTTGACATTATTAAAATTACATAATTTGACTATGATTGTGTTATCAATTTTACATGCCATGAATTATATAATTACATGTTAAATTTGATATGCATATGTGTATTATTAAGCAATGAATAACTTAGCATGTTTTCATGTGCACATAGGTTATGGAACCAATATATAGTTAATGTAGCAGTTGACAACGAAGAAGCCAAAACCCATGCAGAGAGGAAACCGTGTAGACCAAATTTGACCCAGACATAATCATAGCATGCATTCATTTTTAGCATTCATTTAAAGGGATGTAATTATTATGTTTATTATCCTGTAATAATGTAATATGATGTAAAGTAAAAAGGAAAGAGAAACGCAAAGTAAAGGGAAAATAATAGATATAGCTCAACTAGATATAGTTGAGATGCGTGAGATGAAGTCCTTGTAAACCTAATCTGGTATATGATAAATGATGGAACATGTAAATAGGAACTAGTGATATCTAGTTCAAAGGATATTTGATAAGTTAGAAAAGTAAGTCTAATTAAGTGTATACCTATTTATAGAATAATAATGACTTATATAAGAAAAGTTAAAAATTAGAACAGGTTATAGCTACCTAGTCTATAACACTTCCTCTACATTATGGGACACTTATAATATATAGGAGGGTGTTATACTGGGTATATTAACTCAAAATAGCACTCTCAAGTTTATCTTCTATCCTAGTTATTGCATATTGCAGGACTTGAAGACTAAGAAGGTTCTAGCTATTGGGAAGATTGCAAGATACCTGTATCTATTGAACTCCAATTCTTTTGAGAATGTTGATCAAACTTTATCAAATCTTGATCTGGTTCATGAAAACCCAAAGTCTATTTGTCATATAAATAAAGTTCCAGACATAACCTTCTCTATTTGGCACCAAAGATTAGGCCATTCTTCACATGTAGTGTTAAAACATTTGAGGTTCATTATAAACATAGTCAATGTAAAGGTTATGTATTGTTTGTCGAATGACAAAACAAACAAGACTTGTTTTCCCCACTATTTCTATTACAACAAAGCATAATCACTATAAGAATTTGACAGTTTAGTGACAGACAAAACCATCGCTACAAGTTACCAAATCCATCACTAATACAATTTAGCAATGGACTAGCGATAGTAATAATCCTTTGTTGAAATGCTCCTCATAAAAGCAATAGCGAAGGAACTCAATCTGCTGCAAAAGTCAGCGACAGATTAGCGATAAACAATTTCCTCGCCAAAAATAGGCATCTAAGTCTCTTGCTTAAGTCAGCGATAGCAATAGCGACTAAAATAGTTGTTGCTAAGTTACATCCATTGCTAAAGTCGTCACTAGTTTCAGATTGAATACAGAAAACGCGACAAAATCTGTTGTCGCTAATGTGAAATAAATTTGTTTTTTTTACAAAAAAATTTTGTTTTACATTTCATATTTTAAATAAAAATTAATTTACTTTTAAAAAATTGAAATTGAAAGCAACTATAATAATAAAAACTGAAATACAAATCCATAATACATACAAAGTATTATTGAAGTATATTTTAGTCTATAAATCTGAACATATAAAGGAAAAAACAGAAAAAAGTACTAATGGTAGTCTTGATGCTAGTCTTGTGCTGTATCAACCTACAAAATTAAATACATTCATATAAATGAATTTATTTGCAGTTAAGCCATAGCATAGTAGTTTCAACATCATAAGGATGCTCGTTGCAAGAGCTTGTGAATTTAAGAAGAGATGAGAGACAAATGTTATTCAATATTCAAGAAAGAGTCTAATGATACATGTTTGTACAATTTTATACTGCATACTTGCGGTATTTGGATGGAGGCACTAGTTTCCTCAACAAAGAAACCATGACAATAGTTGATGTCAAATTGTCAAGAATTGAACTAAGGAAAAAAGTGACAAAGCCAACCTGCAATATTCCAGTCACAAGTCAAACACCATCAACTGAGAAAAAAGATAATTTAGAAATAAGGACGATACAATGGTCTTAAACAAGATAAAGTTTAGAATTATGTAGAATGATGAACTTTTCTGGCAAGAAGGCATAATCAATATAAGAAAAGTAAGTGTGATTGAGTAGTGAAATGAATACCTAACTTATTTGTAACTTTGGGATCAAATTTTGATCAGAAGGGGAAGGGCCATCACTCCTATATGACTATATATAGTAGGGACTAGAGTGCTGTCATACTTTTCATTATATGGGCCAAACAAGAAACAATGAAAGGGAAAAAAATTGGACAATGGGTAATGCTGCTTACAATAAATTTTTTAAAATGATATGTATAACCTAATAAAGAAATTTCTCTAAAAGAAATTTAGAAATTTCAGTCTTGGGATAAAGATTCAATTAATCACGAGTATATGCTACATTCATCTGAAATTTTTTGGGATTATGTGTAGTGATTCAATCCATTCTCTCAATTGGAATCTGTAATATCCTCCCTTTATACCAACTAATAAAAATCAGTGCAAATTCTATTGGACCACAAGTGAAACTATGTAATTTACCACAATAATGTTAATCTTCTATTACATGTTTAATATAAGAAACATCAAATAGATACATCTGGTTAATATGACCATGGGAGCAGAACAGAGCTATTACCACCCAAAGCAGATTCCGAGGCTTTCTAGTGGTTATATTCTCAGTGACCAGCTTAAATCCTTGATGAGCATCAACAATCTCAACAATGGTCATTGCACCAAGCAAGAAAAATATAATCTGACTCACGTCTTCAGAAGCATGTGTCAACTCTGCAACAACTACATCAGTTGAAGGTGCCTATTCAAAAAATTTGAGCCAAAAACTTTAAAAGAATGTAATAGATAAGGACTATTTAAAAGAGAAATAAGCATTACAATTGTAGTGGATATTACAATTTGATGCCAAATTATATGTTTATGGTATTTATGAAGCAAGGAATATGAATCTTACCCCAATGCTTCGTACTACCGATAAACTCACAACCATCAATAGTCCTACTCCATTTTTATGGAAAGCTAGAGATTCTTCAAAAAACGATGCCAGCATATCCTATTGCAAAGAGTAATGCCATAGCAAGATCCTGTCTCAGCAAATTTCATTCAAAACACCCACCAAATATCATTTCATAATTATTGCACGTGGTAAACAAGTGATTAAGCATCTTAGCAGAGTTTCACATGAAAGAGATAGACCTAATTGGTTGCAACCCAGGAATGGTTAATTGCTACAGTTACTGTTACAGCTGCTACCAAGATCGCAAGAGTTTTTAGCAAATCAGTCTTTGGCTAGTAAGTGGCTTCAAAATTTTGTGAACCTGTTTCATCAAGTGAACATAGAGGTCACATGACCCAGCTTATGATGTCAGCTCCTAATTATACACTAACCATTATTATGATACTAGCCAAAAAATGGGGAATAACAAAGCTACAGAATTGATGCCAACATGATTCATAATATCAACATGAATATGCATCTTGCATATCATAAAGTTAATCTTACACTAGAAGCTAAAACTTCAATAACATCATGCTCAATTTGAATGTTAAAAAGCCTTAAACAATTATGAGAAGTTTCTATTTGACTTCCAAAAACCAATAGCATCCTGCAAAACAAAGACATTAACCTGTAAAGATATACAAGTAACCACTCTTCACATATATTTCCACAAATGGAGTGCCAAGACTACTTTTTGCGGCATCGAGAACATTTCTCACATACACAAACAAACACACCAAAACCCATTTTTCACGAACCAAAAAATGAGATGTCTAATCTTAATAGAGGAATATAAAATTTCATTTTTGTTAAATTTCAAAGTAATCTATCAAAGCAAAACCAATACACACAACACTCCAAAACCCATTACCCCATTTATCAAACTAAAAGGGAAAAAAGGAGAATAAATATTTAAAAATATAATCTTAAAAGACAAACAGGATATGAGATTATAAATGGATTTGAAGGTAAGTATTATTATCCGATTCTATGAAGAAAACTTAAATATCTTGGTGACTTTTTCTTTACGAGTCACTAAAGGCAAATAATATACTTAGAAAACATAATAATTGGTTATCTAGATAGAATTTAAATTAATGTGATCAATTTAACTACTAACTCTTAAATTAGTTTATGGTTCATAAGGAGAAATTTCTATCTATGAAAATAAATAAAAAATTGAAATTAATTATTTTTCTTATATAACCTAGATTAGTAATGCTATTAGCTTCATGGTTATTGCAGTATCAAATGGAATTGAATGTCTAAAACAAGAAAATAATGATAAAAAAGACTTGAGAAATGGAAAAAGGAAAAAAGAAAAGAAAATGGGACCAATCAATTTCAGAAAATGGAAAGCAACAATCTAGAACAAAGGAACATGGAAAGTCCAGCTATGCACCAAAAAAAAAATATGTAGACAGTTGGCACATGTCTGTCCCTTTGCCTAATTGCTTGGTTAGACTTAGACCAAGACTGCTATGCCATTATTATTTATTACTTAAAGCTATTCAACCTTACAAGGAAAATCTTTAATGCAAAAGATTCGTTGCACTCCACCATTTGTGCATTGCCATTAAGAACAAACTATTATTGTTTATTCAGTTTACAACTTAAAAAGGCACTAAAATTGAAAAAAAAAAACCATGGAGCTGTTTATCTTTTCAGCTTTTACATGCTTTTCTCATTCTATATCTAATAGACTACTCTAGCGCTGGAGTTACAAGCCAAGGTATGAAAATATATCTTGATCCATTATAATTTTTCAAAAATATAGATAAATAAAAAAAAAAAGAAGGCCCAAATGTTATGATCCCCCCATTGGTCAATTGCATCCTAGTAACAATATCTACATGTAGATACCCACAAATTAATTAACTTCGAGTTAGACCCATTAATATGACAATACCTAAAATATGTTAGAGTAAACCTAGACTGCAGGGTTACACATATATACGCATTTCTACACAACAAATCTTAAATGCTCTTTTCAAACTAAAGAGTCATCTCACATTACAAGATGTAAAGACAAGAAGGGTGAGATCCATATACACTCATCATGAGAATTGTCATAACAGAAAACTAAATAATAAAACAAATTAAGCAGAAAAAATTAAAAACCTGGAATTTGCACCTGCTGCTGTTGCTCTTCCTCCGCTATTGCTACTTCTTCTTCTTCTAGGTGCTGCTTTTACCCTAGATGAACAAATTAAATTAAAAAATTAAAAAACTCACATAGTACAAGTGAAAAAATTAAAAACCCTAAACCCTAGATGAACTGAAATTTCAAAATTAAATTAAAAAAATGAACTAAAGAGAACAAAAGGTAAGGAAATTACTGACCTTAGAGAGACAGAGAGAGGCTCGCACTACCCTTATACGTTCTTTATATTTTCTTCTTCCTCCTCTATGTTAGAGAACAAAAAGTGAGAGGGTGTTCAAGAGAGAGAACATAAAGGGAGAGGGGATGAGAGAGAGAGAGAGAGGGAGGCATAGCTGTTAGAGAGAGTAAAGAGAGGTGGGAAGAACAGGATAGCCTCTCGAATGAGGCTAGGTTTGTAGAGAATTAGGGAAAAAAGAGGGGGAGGGAGAGGAACATTGTCATTTTAATTTAAAAGGATTAGCAACGGATTTGCAATTGCAATATTCGTCGCTACACGTGTTTAACTAAAGCACATTGTTTCCATAGCGACGACCATTTTCGTCGCTAACATGCGATACAACTATCAAATTGTCACAGCTATTAGCGATGACTTCTCTATCCGTCACTACAAGTATCCATCGCTAGTTCATTGCCTTGCCATCGCTAAAATTCATGCCTTTTTGTGGTACCATATAGCGACGGCTTTATTGGGTGAAGCAATTCGTTGTTAGAGAGTTCTGTCTCTAATTAAATTGGAATTATATACGGTACACCCGTTGCTAATCCCTCTCAAATTTGTTGCTATTAGCAATGGACCAAATCCATTGCTAACTTTCCATTGCTATTCCAACAGTTTCTTGTAGTGAATTTTGAACTTATACACATAAACATATGGGGTCCTTATCACCAAGCCACCAAATCGGGTGCTAATTACTTTATGACACTAGTGGATGACCATAGCAGATGCATCTGGATATATTTGATGCAAAATAAATCCCAAGTTTTACAACTTTTAAATAATTTTCTGAACATGGTGACGAACCAATTTGAAATCACTATCAAAACCATTAGAACTGATAATGTGTAACATCATCGACTTTTCCACATGCATTATTACACACATTCCATTTGGATATATTCATTTTATAAATATCATTCATACAAAACACATGCATACATAGGGATTTTAGCTAGAACATGCTCACGAGGTAGACTTGCTACCGGTCGGTTTATCGTAATAAGAGCAAGTCGCACGTGTCAAGTTATAAATTAAATAAGGATGACAAGGTATTGAAAAT
>CATIWF010122012.1:0-27445 GCA_949630135.1 Balakata baccata
CTTGTGCTTTTTACTTTAATCTCTAAGCTTTCATATAGTTGATCTTCATACCATGCTCATCATTCATATCTTTGATAATATCTTGTGGTGTGTATGATATTTTCTCACTAGCATATTTTGATTTTATGTATTCAACAACTATAGAAGAAGTTACTTGTCTATGGTATGCTAATTTCACTTTTATAGAGCATGTGTGGTTGTTATTGAGTTTTCTAACTTTAATCATTTTCGTATTTCTTGCCATTGTAACAATTTGTTTCAGAAGGTTAGTTAGAAACATTTATTACACATTTTGTGAGTAATTTAAGGAACATTTAGTGAAAGTATACTAGAAATTTACCAAAGATTTACTAGAAGTTTTCTTGAGATTTAATACACCTTTACCAGAGATATATCAGGATTCTACCCAAAGTTCATCTAAGGTTTACTTGAAGGTGTATAACACACATTTATAAGACATTCATTAGAGATTTACAAAATGTTTGTTGAAAGTATACCACATATTTATTAGGCATTCACTAGAGATCTACCAAAAGTTTACTCTAAGTTTACTGAATGTATTCCAGACTTTTCCTAAGATCTACAAGAGGTTTGCTAAAGATCTACTAGAGGTTTTCTTGTGGTCTTTTAGACAATTACCTGAGATTGACTTGAGATATATCCAAGATTCACCAAAGGTTTACTGAAGGTATACCACATATTTTTACAAGATATCCAATGGAGATTTATCTAACATTTACGACATGTTCTCTAAAGGTATTACAAACTTTTACTAAGATCTACAAGAGATTTGCTAGAGATCTACCAAAGGTTATCAACAACTACAAGACTATTAATATATATTTATGTAAATATCAAAACTTACCTTTTGTTGAAGCTCTTATATACCAGCTGCATTTGTCATCTATGCATGTAGCAATATATGTCTTGTTGCAAGATTTTTTGACTTTAAATTGGAAGCATTTGTCTATTGCATAGAAACTCAACACCTTTTTGAATGTATCCTTGTATATGTATGTCTAATTTTCTTCAATTTCAATCATTTTTGCATCACATATAAATGCTAAAAATTTTGAATAATATAAAATAAAATATCATTAAAAGTAAGTAGACCAGAAATATAGAAAAAAAAAATTAAACAAATTGTAGGAAGGAGAACACATATTTTCCATAAATCTAACTTCCCAAATAACTAACTCTAGAATCAGAAAAGGGAAAAAAGGTAAGTGAAAAATAAAAGATAGGAAAACATATCAGTAATATTAGGAAAAAAAAGAATAAATGTTTAAATTGATACTGGACTACTCCAAACTCGTGATTATTTTCTTAAATTGATACTGGATTGCTCCAAACTCTTAATATGCAAATAGTTCAAAAAAATTATGAAAAAATATATGAGAAAATAATCATAGATCTAGATAGAGAAAAAAAACACACACACACACACACATTTAAGGAAGCATACCGGTGGATCTAGATGCAGGATATCAGTTGAGAAGAGTTCCAATAAATAAAAAGTAAATCATAGATCTGAATATGAAAATAAAGCAAGAGAAAAAAAAAAGCAATGAGGGAAGGAGCAACATAGACAGAAAGGCAAAAGTAATCTTAGATATGGATAAGAAAAAAAAATGAATAAAGAAACAAAGTGGTGGATTCGGATGTTGTTAGCTATGGTGTTTGTGGAAAAACAATCAAGGGCAAATAGGTAAAATCTGGAATTATTGTTCAAATCTCCATGAGTTTTATATATTTGTATTAGATGTGGTATTATGAATTAAAATGATTTATTATTCTGAGTTTATGACGAGTATTTGACATATGTTTATGACATTTATGTGTGATTTGATGTATAATAAGTTGTTTGACAAATATATATATATATATATATATATATATATATAATAAATGAAATATTTTGGAATAAGTATGTTGAATTGAGTGAATGTTATAGCCTAAACCCATGGATTAATCTAGACTAGAACTGGATAGACTTATTAGCATTTCAATAGGGTTATATAATTATAGCTAGAGGATTTAGGATAGGTCATGTGAGTTAACTTTGACCATATAATTTTACTTTGGTCGAGATATCGGTCATGTGATGGCTATAACCAAGGTAGGTGCCTTCGGTCTGGATAAACGAGTTATAGTCTAGACGTTTTATTATTATGGTTATCCTTTGTATTTCCTAGAATTTAATCTAGGTAGTTTAATTTATAGAAACTAAGACAATGACATGTAAAATATATATGTTTAGTTTTGGATGCTACAGTTATTTCCTATGGCGTATAACATAATATTTTGTTAACTACAAGTAATATATATATATATATATATATATATGATTTATTAGATTTCTTATAGATGTATGTCGCTTGTAGTTGTAGGTTTTCTACATTGCTGGTGGAATTGTAGATGTAATGGCATTAATAGAATGTATTGCAATGCACTTGTACAATGAAAGATATAGACAACAGTGCAAATTTGGAAGGTGGGAAGAGGAGGGAAATAATAAGAGGAACAAAATTTGTGTATCTGATTTCACATGTCCTAATAAGAGTCTGGAATTAATAAAAGCATGAACTTAGTTGCTCTGTCATGCCGTCCTTGTAAAATGCAAGATGATTTAAGGATGTTGATCCTTGGTCCCAGCAACAGACATGCATGGGGTAAAGGAGTCTTCTGAATTGTGGATATTATATTTTGAAAAGTTTCTTAGCCAAAAATTTCTAGAACCCATTTTGCTGGATTTATATGTTCTTTCCCAAGTCTCTTCTTTTAGTATTCAGCAAAACATTATTCTAATGACCTGCACTGTTGCCAGATTGAATTCTTATTTAGGTAACATATCTCTTAAACTGAGGACCAATAGTTCATAGTAAAAATATTGGGCCTTGCTTGCATAGGTTGTAAATCTGAGTCTGATAACAGTCTTTAATTTATTCTTTTTAAACTAGAAGGCTTCATAGGCCCTTTGGCAGATATGGTAATTTTTACTCTGCCAAAGTTCTCCTTTGTGGAGGAGAATGATGTCAAACTCTTTTTCAGTTTTGTGAACTTGGCTAGCCTATATATTTAGTTTTTCATATTCCATCTATGAGTTTCCTGGGCGAATCATCAAATAGACTACTAAATTTGAATAGAAACTCCGTTTTGTTCCTTCTGTTTTCCTGTTCTCTTTCCTTCTTTGTACTTTTGTTTTGCCACCATGACTACTCAACAATAATTGTCTGCTAATGAAATTGTTGTAGACTAGTCAGGAGAACTTGGTGTCCCATGTCCTGCCGTTGTTTGTTCGAGCATATGATGATACTGATCCACACATTCAAGAGGAAGCCCTGAAAAAATCTACATCTCTTGTTAAACAACTTGACGTTCAGGTGACTGCTTTTTATATGGATTTATTCACAACTTGTGTGCCACAAGCTATATTATATATTAATATATGTTTATGCATATGTATAGTTAAATGTGCTGGTTGTTTCCATCCTTCCCTTGGGAGGACAGCATTGGTTTTACTGGTAGCTGCATCTTAATGCCCCAGTTACATGTTTTTGACAGTCATAATCCAAAAATTATTGTTCAGGTGGATGCGTACATAAAACAGAAATAAGATACCTTCAATTATAGTCTGAAATAGCAACTATTTTAAGTTTTAACTTTGAAGCCTTAATTTGATATTATTTTCTATTGGATTCTTATGACTGGTCGTTGCTTTTGGGGACTGCAAATATGCTACTGAGTTTGCACTATATCTGTGGTTTAAGTTGAGGTTAGATTCAAAATATTAGAGATAAAAAGAGGAGGGAAACCAATTTAATCCATGTTGGGTGAATGACACAGATGGTATCTTAAATATATGACACATAACCACTTAGTACTTGAATTATTATTTGTAATAAAAAACTCCTTAAACTATTATTTTGTAAGATAAAAGTACTTCTGTAATCTCTTTGTTAACTCATATAACGACAGAATGATGTGGATTATTAACGTCAGGCTAATTAAACACAATCAAATGAGCTGTATTTTCCAGATCAGCAAAATTAAAAAAAAATTAAAGAAATTATGACGTGGCTGGCTGTTTTCTCCATACTTTCCCATTTGCAAACCCTAATTTTTAAACTAAAAAAAAAAGAGAAAAAAAAGATCTACAAATATTCATGGAACTAAAAATTTGTAACATAAAAAAAAAATTCGACAAGTTCTATCTAATCACAAAAGAAAAGAAAATCTAGAAATCCATAAAAAAAATCCACAGAAAAAAAAAATCCCAAAAAATCCCCAAAGTTGCATTTGATCATTGAACTAGTGGAGAATTGCAATGCCAACATTGTGTGGTGTGGGTTTTGAAGCTGCACAAAAGTTTCTTAAGAAATCATTTTTTTTTTAATTCTTGTTTCTTTTGCTCTCCTCCATATCCCCATATCTAATCGCTCTGATGATTCCTTCCTTCCTCTTCTTGCCTCTCTAGTCGGGTATGGCTTTCTCAGCACTTAGAACTCTTGCGGTTGAGGAAGATGAAAAATCGAGAAAAGATTTCAACTTTTTCTTTGGAGAATTGTTTTTGGTTTTTGGAATTTGATTAATGATGCTATAGATTTTTTTTTGCAATGGCTTTCTCAGTTGTGCCATTGACTTTGTTTCTAGACACAAATTTGTGGCTTAAAAATTCTATATTAAGTAAAGAATATTGTTGTCAAGATATTGTTGTTCCATCTCATATATATATATATATATTTAAAAAAAACTGCTATTTTATGCAACGATTCTACTCCTTTGAACCCAATGAGCTTGAGATGTCAAAATAAGATTTAATTTTAGTTTTCACCGGATTTCACACAGTTATCAATGGGAGGGATATGTATAACACCAACTTAGGGTAACATAAGTAATTTGGGGATTAAGGGTTTATGGGTTTAACTTCGCAGTTAGGTTTGATTGAGATTGTTGATTTGATTATAGAAATACAAATCTAAACTTGAAAAAAGGAAGAATGGCAAATACTTTTGATTTTCAAATATTTTCTTGGGAATATTTGTCCTTGAGAATATCCTTGTTTTTTGACAGATTGTGTGAATTTTTCAAACCAAACTCTTGGAGATTGTTTTAAGCCATATAAGGACTTCTTCAGCTTGCACACTTTTGAATCAAATTTCGTTTCAAAGCCTAGTGGACTGTCCATATAGACCTCCTCCTCTAAGTCTCTGTTGAGGAAAACATTCTTCACATCTAGCCGCTGTAACAACCAATCCAGGTTAGCAGCAACAGACAAAAGTACTCTTATTGTATTCAATTTTGCAACTGGAGCAAAAGTCTTAGAATAATCTATGCCACATGTCTGGGTGAATCTCTTAGCCTCCAAATGGGCCTTGTATCTCTCTACTGAACCATCAAAATTATACTTCACAATGAAGAATACAGTAGTCTTCCTTGTGGGCAGTGCCTTAATGCTCCAAATATTATTCTTCTTAAGAGCTCTCTTCTCTTCAAGGATAACTTCCATTTTGGAATTTTTAGTGCCTCTTGAGATGTAAAAGCAACAAGAGATGAAGATAATTTTGAGTATGACACGAGTTTGGACAATGGATATTTAGTACAAGATCTAACTCATTTTCGAAGAGCTATAGGAATATCATAATCAGAATTCTAAAGGTTAGAAAGAGAATGAGAATTACATATACTAGATTCAGGTTGTTGGTTTGTTCCCAGTTTAGAATCGTGGCCGTGCTGTAGAACCAATTTCTCTCTCTCTTGCTTATGATTCGTCAAGTAAACAATCCCTTTTCATGTTTGGTCACCTTCTGTGAATCTATTCTCCGTTGGTTTAGTGAAATTATCATGTTGTGGCAATATCGCAGGTTGTCCCTTATTCTTAGTTTCCAAAGAAAAAGGATTGATTTGGTTTTCAAATATAGGCCTAGAATTAGTAGAAATATCACTCATAGTGAGATGAGTTTCAACAATTAAATCTTGGCCATTTGCTGTAGATGCACTAGACTCAAGACTCTTGTGAAGGAAATATATCATTTGAAAAAATATCACAAGATTTAACAAATGAATCTTCTTTAAGATTCTCTCCCCTGAAAATGAATATCTTGAAAAGACGGTTGTTTAACAAAAAATTCTCATACATTGTAACAAAATTTTTTTTTGAAATTTGATTAAAATATTTATAGCCTTTTTGATTTGGGGAATATCCAATGAAGACACATTTTATAGTCTGGGGTCAAGTTTCCCAAGTTTTCTATGTTCGTGAACAAAGTTGTACATCCAAATTTTTTCAAGGATAGATCAGCAAGAAAACTAGCATTTGTAAATATTTTTGTGAAAACTTGAAAAGGAGCTTGATAGTTTAAAACTTTGGATAACATTCTGCTTATTAAGTATGCGGTTCCCCAAAGATACTTAGGCACTTTATAGTAAAAAGCAATGCATGAGCCACTTCTAAAGATGTTTATTTTTTCTTTCTGAATATCATTATGTTGAGGTGTATCAATGCAGGAATTTTGATGTATTATCCCTTTTTCGAGAAAGAAGTTTCCTAAGATCATGTTTAAATACTCTTTTCCATTATTACTTCTAAAAATTTGTATATTGGTTTGAAACTGAGTTTGCATCATAGTGTAAAAATTTTTGAAAACTTGTTTTACTTCTGATTTTTCTTTTAACAAATATACCCAGCAAAGTCGAGTATGATCATTTGTAAATGTGATGAACCATCTTTTGTTAGAAGGTGTACTTATCTCATTAGGACTCCAAACATTATTGTGAATAATAGTGAATGATTTTGATGGTTTATATGGTTGTGAAGGACAAGAAGTACGATGGTGTTTTGCAAATTTATATATTTCACAATGAAATAAAGATGGATTTTTATGGCCAAATAACTTAGAAAACAAATGTTTTAAATATTTAGATTTAAAGTAGATACTTATTTGTTGGGATTGTTGTCCCGATTCAGAACCATCATTGAAGAAGTAGAATCCTCTACTTTGTTTAACACTGCCAATCATTCTTCTTGAGGTCAAATCTTGAAACACGCAATGAGTTGGGAAAAAGTTAGCTTACTAACATACAATAGATTAAAGAAAGTTTGGGAACATGAAGAACATTGTGAAGAATAAGTGAAGGAGACACTATTGAACCTTTTCTTGCAATGGCTGAAGGAGAGCCATCTACAATTAATTTTTTAGTTACCTGCACAAGGACTATATGAAGAAAAAAGATTTGATGATCTAGTCATATGGTCAGTTGCACCTGAATCGACAATCCATGCATGATTAGAATTGATGCTAATGGGAGTGGTTTGCAAGTAATTACCTTTTTGAGGGGTGAATTCAGTGCCTAAAGCATTATTTGTTACAAAAAATTCCTTAAACTTTATTTTAATAACATAAAAGTACATGTCGTCAAAATTTATTAAACCATTTAACGGAATGATGACGTGGATTTTCCACTTTAGTAAAAATAAGTTTCACATGTAAATATCACGTGTACAAAATACGTCTTATAAAAAATTTTCACCTTTCTCATCACTTTCCCACACTTTTTCTCACTTTTCCTCAAACTAAATATAATCAAACATTCTGTTAAATGGTGAAAATTTTTTGTAGGATCCATTTTGTACACGTCGCATTTATACGTGAAAATTTTTTACTGATGTGGAAATTCCACGTTAGCATTCCTTTTAATGGTTTAATAAATTTAGACAATAAATACTTTTATGTTACAAAATTAAAATTTAAAGAGTTTTCTGTTACAAATAATACTTTAGGTACTGAGTTGTTACGAGTTAGATAGTTGGAGTACCATTGGTGTAATTGGTAAGCTTCATCCTAAATCAATGTATAAATTAGAAAAAATGGATCAATTGTATTGGGTATTTTTCATCGATGGAAAGGAACTGATGGAAATTAAGCATTTGAGGGGCTTGAAAACTTTCCCATACAGACTTTGCAACAAAATTCAGATGCTCCCCCACTGGCCTAAAGCCACATTATATATACAAACTATTCTCAAAAAAAAAAAATCCACCAGCTGTAATAATACCTAAATACCCTTGTAACCAACTAACAGACTCAATCTTCTAGAAATATTCCCTCAACACTGCCACCTCACACCCATGCACCCCACTATGGCAGACTACTATCCGCTCCTAGTGGGTAGTAACATTCTTGTTCCTAGCATACGTGTAATGGATAGGGGTTTACCAATACTTCCCCCCAAAGCATTCACCTTGTCCTCAAGGTGGAAATCTGGAAATTGCTCATTCAACCAGTGATAATCTTCCCAAGTTGCCTCATACTCCGGCAAGTCCTTCCAGCAAATCAAAACTTCCAATTCCCCTGGCTGACCATTCTTCTTCAATCTAGCACCAAGCAATGCTGCTGGTTCCACTACCAGTTCTAAATTTTCAGTCAATTGAGGTGGCAATAGAGGAGAGGAGGCTACTTCACCTTTGGCTCTTCGCAACTGGGAAACACTGGGTGAACAGCCGAATATGAACGTAGATTAAGACGATAGGCCGCCTTGCCAATTCGCTCTAGGACTGTAAATGGGCCATAAAAATGCGGAGCAAGCTTTTGATTGTGTCTGACAGCAAGCAAAGACTGTCTATAAGGCCGTAGTTTTAAAAAAACCTTATCTCCCATATCAAAGACTTCATCCTTATGATGGAGATCTGCATTCTTCTTCATTCTCTGTTGTGCACATAATAAGTGCATCTTCAAATCATCCAAAGTGGCATCTCAATCAACCGGCAATTGATCAACTGAGGAGACAGCAGTAACTGGGCTCTTATGGTGAATTAAAGGAGGAGGATCATGCCCATAAAGAGCCTTGAAAGGACTGCATCCCAGGGAGGTGTTATGTGATGTATTATACCAATACTCTGCCCACAATAACCAGCGCAGCCAAGTTCTTGGTTTATCTGAAGCAAAACAGCGTAGGTAAGTCCAATGTGCGATTAACCACCTCGGTCTGCCCATTGTACTGGGGATGGTAGGCAGTGCTGCACTTTAACACCGTTCCCTGCAGGCGAAACAACTCACGCCAGAAATTGCTTAAGAATACCTTGTCCCTGTCTGTAATTATAGAACATGGAACCCCATGGAGGTGGACCACCTCCTTAACAAACACTTCCGCAACACTTTGGGCAGTATATGGATGTTTAAGACCGATGAAATGGGAGTATTTAGACAGTTGGTCCACCACCACGAGAAGTACTGATATACCTGCAGATTTGGGTAGCCCTTCGATAAAGTGCATGTTACTTCATCTCAAACCTGTTCTGGCAGAGGTATAGGTTGCAATAATCCAGCTGGAGAGGTAGTTAAGCTCTTGTTTCTTTGACAGATTTCACAGGCAGCCATCAACTTAGAAACTGTCTCCTTCATTCCCTCCCAATAAATTTCAGAAGCAATTCTCTTGTATGTTTGAATCTCACCAGCGTGCCCACCTACCAGCGTAGCATGGAATTCTTGGAAAATTAAGGGTATTAAAGCTGAACTCAGAGGAATTACTAACCTCCCTTTGTAGAAAAGCAAATCTTGTTGTAGAGTGAAATTTTTATGGTTTTCGGGTTGGACTAGCAGCTCATTCTTTAGTCTCTTTAAGAACTCATCTGAATCAATTTCCTCTTTCAACTTTTGCCAATCACCAAGAAGGAATTGTCATCACACCACAAGTTACACTGTCCCACTTCCGAGACAAAGCATCTGCAACCCTATTCAGCCCACCTGCCTTGTACTGAATTTCAAACTCGTAACCCAGCAACTTTCTCGCCCAATGCTGATATTCATGCCTGATAATCCTCTGATCCAGCAGGTGTTTCAAACTTTTCTGATCAGTTCTGATTTTGCATAAGAACCACTCCCAAAGCATAACCTAAAGCATTGGCCTCAATGACAAATTCTTGATTGAAATCAGGCATAGCTAACACAGGTGCTGTGGCCATGGCTTGTTTTAATTCTTCAAAAGCTATTTTTGCTGCCTCTGCCCACCCAAACTGATACTTCTTGAGCTTTTCAGTGAGCGGCCATGCTATCCGCCTATAATTCTTGACAAACTTTCTATAATAGCCCGTGAGCCCAAGAAAACCCCTCAATTCCGTAATAGTCTTAGGTTGTGGCCAATTCAACATAGCCTGTACCTTTGACAAGTCAACTCCAACACTCTCTTTGGATATCACATGTCCCAAATAGGCCAATTGTTGCTGTCCAAAGTCACACTTCTTTTGGTTAACATGCAGTTGATGTTTTTTTTAAGAGATTAAGGACCAGCTGAATGTCTACAGTGTTCCTCCTCATTGGCACTATAAATGAGGATGTCATCGAAGAAGACCAATGCAAACTTTCTAAGATAAGGGTGGAATACCTCATTCATTAAAGACAAGAAAGTAGCAGGGGCATTGGTTAAGTTGAAAGGCATGACCAAAAATTTGTAATGGCCCTCATGCGTCCGAAAAGCAGTCTTGTGTTCGTCCCTAACCCGTATTCTGATATGAAAGTATCCCGGTTTCAAATCCAGCTTTGAAAAAATCACTACCCCATGCAACTCGTCTAACAGCTCATCTATTACTGGAATTGGAAATCGATCTACGCAGAATCTCCAACTATCGTCCTTCACCAATAATACTAGGCTCAAGAATGGACTGTTGTTGTGCCTGATAATCCCTGCGGCTAGCATTTCACTCATCAGTATTTCAATTTCATTTTTCTGACTCTGAGGATACCTATAAGGCCTCACATTAATTGGAGATGCCTCATCTTTTAGCAAGATAGCATGCTCATGGCCCCTGAATGGGGGTAGACCCTGTGGTTCCTAAAAAATTTGTAGAAATTCTGCTGTAACAGCGTTACTGCAGAGCTACTTTGCGGCTTTGAGGCAATAGTACCTGTAATATTGTTTAGCTCTACCAAGTACCCAAGCATTTCCTTCTTCATAGTCTTCATCATAGCCTTGAGGGAAATTAAAGACTTACCTAACGATGGGTCTCCATGGATAGTCATAGTCTGCTTGCCTAACCGGAACTTCATTGTCTGCTCCTTCCAATTAAAGAAAGTGCTGCCAACAGGTTCCAACCATTGCATGCCGAGTATTACATCTGTACTTCCTAATTGTAGTGGAAGAAAGTCTTCAACTATGTCAATCCCTTGCATATGAAGAGGCACTCTTGTACACAACCCTTTGGTAGCCACATTCGTGCCATTTTCCAGCACTACATTGAGGGCCAGAGTTGGGGTCTTAGGCAATTTGAGCTGCTCTATCAGATCTACTAAGATAAAATTGTGGGTTGTCCCTAGGTCAATTAAAACCACTACTGGCTGTGCACTGATTTCACCCCGCACCTTCATTGTCTTTAGGTTCGTCAACCCTGTCACCGAGTTTAACGAAACTTCAATCGGTGGTGGGCTCTGTGGTTGGGGATCTTCAGTCTCCAGCTCACCCTCAAGCTCTTGCTCGATGATGTCCTCTTCTTCTCAGATTACCAGAACGCTAAGTTCTCCTTTCTTACAGCGATGGCCAATCGAGTATTTCTCGTCACATCGGTAACAAAGGCCCTTCTCTCTATGCCTTTGAAGTTTGGCATCAGTAAGCCAGCGTGGTGGTGTCGCCACTAGTCGATTGATTGTGGATTTGAGTTGCGAGGAAAGGAAAGCTCGGGTGGCTGTGTGTTGGTAGAGTGTGCAACATGCCCTAGGTTTTGCTAGAAGTGGGTTTGCTTCTTTAGAGAGGCTAACTTATCTTCGGCCAGTTGGGCTAGGCCCAATCTAGATAGAGAGTGCATTCTAACTTCATTCCTGATTTCAGATTTTAGGCCTGTAATAAATTTGCTAGCCAAAACCTTCTCCGATACTTCCTCCAACGGTGCCGCCTGATTTATGAATAGTCGTTGGTACTCTTGTACTGAGTTTTCCTGATGGAGTTCCATCCACTGATCATGTGGACAGCCCACTCTGGAGGTGCGGAAGTGTTGTAAGAAGAGGATCCTCATCTCCAGCCAAGAATCTATGGTTTGCCGCTTGTTTGCCCATTGATACCACAAGAGGGCATCTCCCTCGAAAGCTATCATTGATGCCTCGAGTCGTTCTTCATCCGTATACCTCTGGGGATCAAAAAACCTCTTTTGCCTTCAACCAACCGTTGGGATTTTCGCCATCGAACATTGGTAGTTCAAGTTTCCTGTACTTGCGATTCGGACGAGGTTCATATGTAGCATTACCAGTATGAAGCACTCTAGTTTGCCCCAAGATGGAATCTGCCGAAGAATTTTCAGGCGCCATTGAATGGATTTCTGTCTCTTTTCCTGTACTCTAGTTCTTTCTCTTCTTGAGAATGCAAGAGTTGCTCCACCTGGGCTGTCAGTGCATCCACTGAGCTTTTCCACTGGGCGAATTCATCCACGGTTGATTTCAGGTGACCCACATCTTTCTCTACTGATTCCACTCTGGTCTCTATGTCTGCCCTGTATTTTTTTTACCAAATGATAAGCTTCAACCTAAATCAATGTATAAATCAGAAAGAATGGATCAATTGTAATAGGTATTTTTCATTAATGGAAAGGACTTGATTGAGAGGCTTGAAAACTCTCCCATACAGACTTTGCAACAAAATTCAAATGCTTCCCCACTGGCCTAATGCGACATTATATATACAAACTATTCTCAAAAAAACCACCAGCTGTAATAATACCTAAATACCCTTGTAACCAACTAACAGACTCAATCTTCTAGAAATATTCCCTCAACACTGCCACCTCACACCCACGCACCCCACTATGGCAGACTACTATCCACTCCTAATTGGTAGTAACCTTCTTCTTCCTAGCAAACGTGTAACAGATAGGGGGTTTATCAGTAATTCACCCCCTTTTTGAGCTAATGAACAAGAAGGAATTTGTTTAGACCCGAGAAGTTTGTATAGTTGGTCTATTTGTTCCTTAGTGAAAGAAAGCAAACTCGGAGAAGATTGCTGCTCCTAATCTGATACACTAGCCTGAAGTGTAAGCATCTCTCTATTAAACTTATTTTTTAAATTTTTAGTCTTGCCATGACATTTCCAGTAAACCCCACTGGTTGGGCCCATCATAGTTTTCTCTGCCATACTGAAACAGTAACAAAACAGAAATGCCTACACTACCAACTCACAAAAGACAATATGTGGAGACTGGAACAGTCTTGGTTACCGCTCAACCAGAATCAGAGTGATGAGAGGAAGAGGTCGGAATAAAAAAACTGCATGAACGGTGGCCAGAAAGTCTTTCATGCCAGCGTGTGAAATTAGGGCAGAAATGACCATCAGTGCATGTGGTCATATGTGGCCGTTAACGGCGACGGAATATCTACCGGACGTCTGATCGGCGGCTGATAATTCTCCTGGTTCAGACGGTGAGAGTTAACTCTCTCTCTATGATGATGGATATTAAAACCCCAGACTTGAACTTACTGTAAAATACAGAAAAACAAGGCTGGTAGACCCATTTCTGATACCATGCTGGAAAAAGAGAAGTTGTGCTCTCTTATTCTTATTCAAAAGCAATGAAATTACAAAGGTCTAAATAGAAATTATGTTCCTAGAATCAAGGAACAAGAAAAGGAAAGAAGAAAGGGAATAAATCAAATATAAACAACTGATTTTAAGGAATCAAATCTGTATGCTTTGCTACTAATTCTTATTAAACTAGAATATTTCCTAAACTTGGTTTTTCTTGGCTGCATCTGACATTCTGTTACAAATAATTGTGTTTGAATATGCTATCATGGATGTATTCTATAGCATTCTATCCCAGAATTTGCACAGTTAATAATTGTGTTTGGTCACAACGAAAAAACAATGGAACTATTACAAAATTATCAATATTTTCTTTGTTTTACAAAATTATCAATAATTACACTGCAGATGTGCCAAAGTTTAATGTCTTCATAGGTAATTTCATTTTTAATTCTTTGCAGCTAGTGAAACAAGCAGTTTTACCTCGTGCTCATGGTCTAGCACTTAAAACAACTGTTGCTGCGGTATGCTCATTTCTTTATTTCTCATTCATTTCGAAGATTGTTTTTGTTCTTTCTGTTACTTTTGTGGATTTTGTAGAAGTTAATTATATGTGGTACATGATTTGCAAATGCATTCATGCTTTCTCAGTTAAAGTGCAAATATTTAGTAAAAAGCTAACTTCATTTTTGCATTTGCCAGGTGAGAGTCAATGCTCTGTTATGCTTCAGTGATCTTGTTCACACACTTGATAAACATGCTGTTCTGGATATCTTGCAAACAATTCAACGTTGTACAGCTGTTGACCATTCCGCACCCACCCTTATGTGTACCCTTGGGGTTGCAAATTCAATTCTCAAGCAGGTAATAGTTTTCTGGTCTTAGTGCTGCGCTACTCTTCCTTTAAAGGTTCTGACTAGAAAAATCTGATGGTCACTGCTCTTTTGCTTAATTCTTGACAGTATGGTGTAGAGTTTGTGGCAGAGCACGTCCTTCCACTGCTCTTACCTCTTCTCACTGCCCAACAATTAAATGTGCAGCAATTTTCCAAATATATGCTATTTGTGAAGGATATCCTCAGGTACTACAATACTGTGTTGCACCTTATATCTCCGGAACTTATCTTCCTGTCTGCTATAGCCACCCAATAACTAATCTGGTTTTTTTTAATTATTTTGATAACTTATTCTGTTACTAAGATCTCTTTGTCAGTTTCCAACATGCATATACCAGGTAACTCTGATCTTTTCATTTCTTATGTTTATTTAAATGGTTTGGTCTTGTTTTAGGATGATAGAAGAGAAAAGAGGGGTTACAGTTACTGATTCTGGATATCCTGAGGTAAAGCCAACATCTTTTCCCAATGGGCTTCAGTCTCAAGCCTCAAACAAAGAAAGCGGCACAGTTGCACCTGCAGCAAAGAGTAGCCCTTCATGGGATGAGGATTGGGGTCCTGTCTCAAAAGGACCTAGCATTACAAACCAGCCATCTACAAGCAAACCACTTTCTGCTCAAACCAGAGTTAGTAGTCAGCCAAATCAATTAGCTTCCTTGCAGTCAGAATCCTCCATTATATCTGCTGTATCTACTCAGTCAACAGCTACATCATGTGCTCCAGTCGATATAGAATGGCCGCCTCAGGCATCTTCAGGTGTAACTCAGTTAGGAGATGTTGAGAAGCAATTGAACACAGGAGCATCGTCCTCTTCAAGTTTTGATGATATAGATCCTTTTGTGAATTGGCCTCCAAGACCCAGTGGTACTTCCAGTGCATCTGGATCCTCTACAAATGGCACTATGGGATCACTGGCAAACAATTTCAGTACAGGTTTAAATACAAGTACACCTACCATTATGAACTTCCAAACTAATAGAGATATTAGCTGGGCCTTCAACAACCAAAATTCATTTGAGCCGTTGAAACCAAACCAAGGGACTTCTGCTGTGAATTTGGATGGCTTGAATAATAGTCTTAATGCTCAGAATTCAATTGGTTTTCTGAAACAAAATCAAAGTCTGTCCAATTTGGGTTCGTATAATGATAAGAAACCAACAGATCTTGGTTCTATATTTGGTCCCAGCAAAAATGAAGTGGCTGCACCTAAACTTGCGCCACCCCCATCAACTGCTGTGGGCAGAGGCAGAGGAAGAGGAAGAGGAAGAGGGGGCACATCTTCATCAAGGCCTACCCATGGCAGATCACAGTCTGAACAGCCACCTCTTTTGGATTTGCTGTAATGGGGTTGGATAGCCTTTTTACCATATGAAAGGAGGGGAAGAAAAGGAGAGATAGAAGATGTGCGCTATTGAAAGTAGCCATATCATCCCATGCATAGCACAAGGGATATTGTGAAGAATAGACCATCATCTTGGGCACGTAATTACAGCATTGTTTGTTGTGAGTTGTTTGGGGTTGGATAGCCTTTTTACCATATGAAAGGAGGGGAAGAAAAGGAGAGATAGAAGATGTGCGCTATTGAAAGTAGCCATACCATCCCATGCATAGCACAAGGGATATTGTGAAGAATAGACCATCATCTCGGGCACGTAATTACAGCATTGTTTGTTGTGAATTGTTTGTAGGTTATTCTGTTTTGCCCTTCACAGGTTTTGGGTTTTTTTTTAATCTCCATTTCTTTCTTTTAATGATGCTTAGTTGGAATAGTGAACTCTAATGTTGGAATTTTCTTTTTCCTGAAAATGTATTCAAAGAAATTGTTTCAGTTCAAGTGACTAGAGTACAAAATAATGAAAAGGAAAGTGAGATGCTTGAGTCTAATTAGATTTCAGGAGTATGTTGACCTTCATTCAATTTGGAATAGTTTGTTAGCAGTCAACAACTGAGAAACTTTTGGTTTGATGATTTTGAAAGAATGGCAATTTCACATCTGAATGAGAAGCGGATCCCCTACTAAACTTTCCTAGTTTTGAACTCTCAATAAGCTGAGAGCTTCCACATTGTGTGAATTTTTTTTTTTTAGTTAGGAGTTTTCCCATTATTTAATTAGATCTTAATCGGTGAAGGATAGTATTTTATTTAGTTCACTAATGAGTTTAATTAATTTCTTATTGGTTTTGTTTTTATTTCACTATCTTAATGGGGGAAAAAAAAAAGAAGAAGGAAACATTCTGATAATGCCAGTCCAGCTCAGAGGAATTAAACTGCTCTCTCATCTTAAAATGTTTAATCCTTTAAAAAAATGTTTCGAAATGTTATTTATTTTGCGAAAATAATATATATATATACTTTATTCGATACTTTAAAATTTTCAAATTTGATAAATATTTTTAAGCTTCATTTTCAATTTAGTTGTCATCAATTTATTAAATTATTATTATTATTAGTGCTAAATAGAAAAAAGAAAAAAAAAAAAGAAAGAGAGGAAGAGTTTCCCCAAGTGACTAGGCCAATAGTAAGCTGTGCTCTTAAGCTCTTAAAAAAAAAAACAAAAACATAAAAAACTGAGGACTACTATTTGCACATGTAATAGCAATTGGAAGTAACAATTAACCGATAGATTTTGCATATATCTTTACATTGCATTTAGAATAAAAAAAAAAGCTTTTCAGAAACGATAAAAGCCTGCATCTGTTTGATGGAGACTGCTGATTTCTTTTTGTATTTTTAATAAAATTAGTAAAGAGAGGCAATATAATATCAAATATTGTATCTTTACCCGAGCTTGATTCATTAAGTAATCTCTTAATCCAAACATTAACAGTGGTCCCAAACAAAACTTAACAACAAAATTGGGGCACTCCACTTATTCTAAAATCAAGCTTACTCCGAAAAAAAAAGGATAAAATTACAATAAATTCAAAAGCTGAGAAGGTTCCCATGCTGACATTGGCATCCCTTCATAATAATTGCTCATATTCTCTCCACCCTTTCTCTTCCCAAAGTTTAATTCCTCCATCTCCCCATACTTGAATCCAAATTCACTGCCAAATCCATTCATATAGTTTCCTCCAAGCTGTCCACAATTAAAGCTGCCATAACAGTTTATTTTGATCCCATGAGCCCAGATGAGCTGAGTTGAGCATAGAGTTATTCATAATTTTTTCATCAACTTGAGTTGTTTTTTCCTATTTGCTTCTTCACTCAGCAACACAATTGTCTGCTTGAAACTCTTGATCCTTGTCTCTAATTCTTTCACTGAATCGGTGAAAGAATTCCCTGATAACACATCAAGCCACTTTGACACACATGAAACCACTTCATCAATCTTCTCTTGGGCTGCCTTTACTTTCATCTTCAACAGCTTCTTCTTCTTGTCCTGCAAAATATCCAAGTAACTCCATTCTTTCTTAAGCTTGTCGTCCAATATTTCAAGTACGACATGCACATATTGGCCACTGCTGTTGGTTGCTGAGGCCAGAAGTCGAGGCTGCCATCAGGACCTTATATATATATAGCAAATCAAGCAAACATCAAGATCACAGAGTGGTTTTGGCTCAGGGGCTTTCTTCTTCAGAGTTGGTTTTCTCTTAGAGAAGCTTGAAAATTTTGTTGCCTGGCCACCATTGAAGATTTTCTTCCTGAAATTAGGTTTTCGAGGTTCTTTGGCATTCTTCCTTGGCTTCCTATTTTCTTACTTTCTGAAGTCATTGAAGTAGAAACCAACTAACAGTGGCATGATTTGCTTTTGGGCATACATCCCTTAAATATTAAGTTTCTTTTTTACCTCTCCAAAAAGAGAAAAAGGTGAGTAAAGCGAGTTCATTTCCAGAATATTTAATAACAAAATCTTAAGTAAAGATACTCAGTTAGTTTCTGTTATTCCTCGTTTTTCAAGTTCTTAATTGTTAAAGTTTTTATGGCATGATTTGATAAAATTAAGAACGAGTTATTCATTTTTAAAAAATTTTGGTTTTTAATGCATTTCAATTCATTCTTTTAACCCTCTCCTTCAGCTCTTGGTATATTTCCTAATGGAAAAAAATCCCCCGAATGATTCTTGAGAGTATACTTAACTTTTCAAAAAAAAAAAAAAAAACAAAGAGTATACTTCTTAATGGGAAATTGGATGATTCTAATATAGAGTATGTTTCCAAATGGAAAATTGGATGATTTGAACTGATTATGTGCGAGTTTGGTTTAGTTTTTTTAGGACAATTGATTGCCGTTTGATGCAAAATGTTTGGTAAAATATCTCAATAAGATACATAGAAATGACTATTTGACTTGGACATACAAGATATGATTTTTGACATTTGACCGGAGTTGATCCAAAATGTAATTTAGCAGAAATGATATTTATATATTCCGCCTCGAATCCTGTCCTAACACAAATATATATATATATATTTCATGTCTTGAAATGTTAATTTAGTTTACATTATTCTATTTAATTAATCAAATTTAAATTTATGATGTGTGAAAAATTATAGAGATATTTAATGCAACAAAACATCCAAATATGTATTTCTCCTAAAAATATTCAACTATTTTATTCAATTAATAATTTAATATATTTCTTTAGTTAATATACACTTTGTTAGTTATGTAAAGATTAATTAATGTTATCATTTATATTAGTTAATTAAGTATAAATTATGAAATTAGTAAAGCATCAAAGAAAACCGACCCTATTTGGAATATCTATCTCCATTTGGGGCGGAAATAAACGAAAATTTAAATTTATAATCGGAGACGGAGATGGAGAGTATGAAAGCCGGTCCCAATCCAAACTGTTGCCATCTCTACAATCAGAAGCTATTAGCTTATTTTAGTTCTAATTCAATTACTCATTTTGAAGTTTTTTTTTTTTAACAAATGGAGTTTTTTCTAATAAAAAACAAAATTAGTCCGTTCAAAATATAAAACATCATTTTCTATTGGAAATTTTATAAAAATAGAAAAAAAGGGGTAAATATTCATAAAAATTTCATCCCTCAAATTTTTTTTTTTTAAATACAGACTATGCAAAGTTTTTATTAAAAATACCAAAAATCAAGATTTACCATAAAATTAATGAAAATTGATAACAAAAATTTTATAAAAAATTTAATTAAGATTTATTCAAGTTATATCCAAGATTTATCTAATATTTACCAGAAAATTAATGAAAGTTAAAATTATACAAGATTTACTCAATATTTACTAAAATTTACCAAAGAATTACTCAAAATTTACCTAAAGTTTAGCCAGAGTTTACCTAAAGTTTACCACAAAATTAATGAAAATTAAATTTACAAAACATTTATCAAAGATTTATTCAATGTTTACAAGAAAATTAATAAAAATTGAAGTTATACAAGATTTGTCAAAAATTTACTTAGGGTTTACTCAAGTTATACCCAATATTTACAAAAAAAAATTAATGAAAGTTGAAGTTATACAAGATTTACTCAAGATTTATCTAATAATTACCCAAGGTATACTCAAGAATTATCCAAAATTTACTCAAAATTTACTCAAAATTTATCAAAATATTAATGAAAATTAAAGTTAGAAAAAATTTATCTAAGATTTATTCCAAAGTTTGCCTGATATTTACTTAATATTTACAACAAAATTAATAAAAGTTAAAATTACATAGAGTTTATCCAATATTTATCCAAGACTTACCAAAAGTTTACCATAAAATTCATGAAAATTAAAGTTACAAAAAGTTTATTAAAGATTTATTTAAGTTATACACAAAATTTACTCAATGTTTATAAGAAAATTTATCAAAGTTAAAGTTATATAAGGTTTACCTAAGATTTATTCAATATTTATCCAATGTTTATCTAAAGTTTACCCAACATCAAGTCAATCATTCAAATAAAAATTACCAAAAATCTACCCAAGATTTATCAAAGTAAATAACTTTAATTAAGTTAATTAAATACAAGTTTACATATATATTTTTTTGCAATTAAGATTTGTCCAATGTTTACTTTGGTAATTAAGTTAATTAAATTCAAGTTTACATATTGTTTTTTGCTAATTAAGTTAATTAAGTAATGATTAAAATAAATACATGTATAAAGACAAATGGTGGACATGCAAATTAATAAAATTCTTAATCCATGTTTAAAATGACTATTTTATGTGTCTTAATTAAATGAAAAATTTGCTAAATACACAATGAAATTTAATATTTGAAAAAAAAGAAAAAAAAAGTAAAAATAAAAATATAAAACTTGAAATGAAAACACATAAATTTTGTTTGTAAAATTGAAAAAATCTTTCAAAAAATAGTGTTTCATGTAAATTTCCTCTTTTTATATATATATATTTGTTATCATCCACCACCATTCATATTCGGGTGAATTTCACCAACTGTTCTCCAATTATATAACTCGTAACAACTCGGTACCTGAAAAATTATTTGTAACACAAAAGTACCTCAATTATGTAAATTGTAACAATTCAGTACATCAAAAATTATTTGTTATTGCCCAAATAATCACTAAGAAGGGGGGGATGAATTGGTAGGAAATTAAAAAATTGTACTCACAAGATAATAAAAGAGAAGGGGAAAATTGGGACGCGAATTTGATAGAGATTCAAGTGTTAACTAACCCTACTCCTCTCTCCAACTTAGATTGGGTATTCACTAATCTAATCACTTAGATTACAATCTTTAGAGTTTTAACAAGCTCACTCCCAACTAGGTGTTTTAACAAGGCTAACACTCAACCCAAATTTTCTATGTGTCTTATGGCTCAAACAATAACCAATTCCTTATAATTTGGCTCACACTACCTAATTACAAGACAACCCAAGTGTTTTGAGATTAACACTTGAACCTTTATACAAAGATAATTAATGAAATGATTTGAGAAAATAAATTGTAATAGCTTTGGCACTTGTTGAATTGTTAGTTCTTATTAAATGGCCTTTTGGTAAGGTATTTATACTGATTACCTACCAATTAGCCATTACAAATGGTACCATAACTCTTTCTAACGTTCTCTTACAAGTGCATTAAATGCAGTCTGCAGAGAAAGGTGTCCTGAACGGAAAATGCTTGATTATATCAAGTGGCAGCTTTTAGTTAGCTGAAATCTCCAATGACTAGTTTTTATTCAAGTGTCCCGATCGGGACTTGCCCGATGATGCCACTTCTAAGAACTTGGGTCTTTTTGGCTTTCAATGAATCTCAGTCGGGACCTGAGTTAGTTTGACTAAGGGTGTGTTGACTTTATGATGATGTGGCATATTTTGGTGGTATCTTCTCTTCAACGGTCATGTCTTTTTGAATATTCCACTCGAACCGCAACCATTCCAGGTCGAGAAACTGAGTGTCCCGGTAGGGACATCCCGTGTCCCGGTAGGGACATCCCGTGTCCTGGTCTGCTTTTGCTACTAGAACTTTTGGGTTATCATCCTGCAGAGTTTTCCGGTCTGAACCATTGGTTTGCTTGGTCTGCTCTACAGCCTCGGTCAGGATGCTATTGTCCCGGTCTGGAATCCGCCGGTCCCCGTCGGGACATACCATTTCTCGGTCTACCTTGGCTACTGGAACTTTGAGACATTTAGAGACAATGTTTTTTCGGTCTGGACATGGCACTTTCCAGTCTGGATTTGTGTCTCGGTCAAGAGTTTCTGGTCCCGGTCGGAAGTTACACGTCTCTATGAAATTCTTGAGTTGTTTAATGAGGAAACCTTAACCAAATTTGCTGAAACTTTGAACACTATCAAAACAACACTTAACAAGAATGTTAGTAACAATTAATTTGATTGTCAATATCAAAATGGAGAGCAATTATCCTACGGTTAACAATCTCCCCCTTTTTGATTTTGACAATCAAACTAGGCAAAAATATCAAATTGATAGTTATATAATCAAATTAACATATAGAGTAATATGTATTTAAAGTTTCATATCATTTAAAGATGCAAAACATATTAATAAGCAAAAGTCAAAAAAGTCAACATTAAAAATTTTAAATTTTTGCTTAGATGTTACTTCTCCCCCTTTGTCAATATCAAAAAGAATGAGATATGTAGAAGACAAATCCAATTTTATTAATGAAATAAAGAAAATACATAACTGTGGATAAAAGAAAATGTAAAACACAAATTCCTAACTAATCATCGCCCTCATCTTCATCATTACCCTCTTTTTCATCTCTATCATCTTCTTCTTCCTCATCACCTTGCTCCCCCTCAAATGGTGGGGCTTGTTCAAAGCTATGGGTATACACATTTAAGTTGAGTTGCCCTTGCATGCTTTGAATGTCAAGGTGGAGATGTTGCATCATATCCTTCAAAGTGGTGAAGGATTGCATTTGAAAGTCATAAAGACTTTGCAAAGTAAGTTGTTATGGTTGAGAAGGTGGTGGTGGAGGTGGCATCTCTTGTACACTTGGGCCTTCTCCTCCTATAGACAATCTTGCCCTTTTTCTTGTTGCTTCTTAAGTGGCCTTTTGGGCATCATGTTCCCCAAAGGTGTAGAAAAATGAGTCAATATCCTTGGAAGGTCGCCCAATCGCCTTGCAATTCAAGAGATATTGGATATCCAAGAAGCTTTCATATTGAGAGTGGGAGGAAGTGAGAAGTGCACAATTTTCTTACGTCATAAGTTTGAGATGCCTTGCAAGAAAGGTAATTTGGGCATGGAGTGAAATGGTGCCCTTGGTGGTGGAGGCCATGGACTGAAATTTGTCTAGAAGAAGATGTGCCATGTCCGTAGGCCTATTGTGAACCATGGCATAGATGTAGAGAAGGTCTTCATGGGTGACTTTCTCATTGCTTTCACTCCTTGCATTGATGGTGAAGGTGATGATTCGATGGAGGATGAAGTGAGAAAGAGTCTTGATTTGCTTAGCATTTGATTTTTTATCAAGCCTTATTTCAAGAGAAATCTCTTTCCATACATCAAGAGGAGAGAGATGCATGGCTTGTGTGTTGATGAGGCCCTCCTTTGTGAATCCAAAAGCATCAGCAAGTTGATGTTTTGTCATCTCTTGTGGTTGGCTAAAGAGATGAAATTGGAGCCCATAATGGCCAAGAGGGTGTTTAACATCCTTGATGACTTGAAGAGTGGAAAGGAACTCAATGGTGAGTTCATTATGACCATCTTCAAAAGGCATAACAAATGTAGTCCATCCCTTCTTGTCAAGTGTGCCCAAAATTTCATCCTTGACACCCAATTTGTTAAGATCTTCAACATTAAGAGTTCTATTGGAGATGAACTTCTTGGATTGTATATTGGCATATCTTTTCTTTTCCTCCTTGGAAAAGGCATTGAAGATGTCTTGAAAGGATGTCAATTGGGTGGACGATACCACCCCTTTGCCTTTGGAGGCTTTTGATTTGGAAGTGCCAACCTTTGGAGCCATTAAGAGAGGAGTTTGGAGAGAATATGGAGATTTTGGAGAAAAGTTTGAAGTGAGAAAGAGTATTGATGCAATTGTGATGGGAAGAAGGGAAATAGTGAAGTATTTATAGGGGATGAAGGGGTATGTTACCGTTTAGGAGAAATAAATGTCAGAAAAAACTGATTGGTGGCAATTACAAAAAGGCTGCCATCAAGGGAGTCCCGACCGGGAACCTTCTAATGGTAAAAAAAAAATTAAATTTTTAACTAAGTCCCGAGGGGGATAGAGGGCTTTCCCAAGAGTGTACGTTAGAAACGGTGCAACGGTAAAAAAAAATTTAAATGTCCCGATCGGGAAGTGGGGTTTCCCGATTGGGAGATGAGAAATTTCAACAGTCAAATTGATGACCAAGAAGTCGTGAGCGAGAGGCGTAATGTCCCGAATGGGAAAACTGTTTCCCGAGAGGGAGTTATGCGGTCTCTATGAATTCTTAGGAAAAAAAAAAGGGAATTTGCTATCCCTAAAGTTCAAAATTCCTATAAAGCAAGAAAAGAACATATGAGAATGACAAATAGTATGCAAAAATAAGATTTAAAATTAAATCAAGGTGCTTCCATCAAGTATATCAAGCTCTCTTTTTATAAAACAAAACCTTTCATCATTTAAAGGCTTGGTAAAAATGTCTGCAAGTTGGTTTTCAGTGTCAATAAAATCTAATACTACATCACCGTTTTGAGCATGATCCCTTAAGAAATGATGTCTAATGCCAATGTGCTTGCTTCTAGAGTATTGAATGGGGTTTTTAGAGAGGTTTATGGCACTTGTGTTATCACACTTAATTGGAATGTGATCAATGTCATGACCGTAATCCTTTAGTTGTTGCTTCATCCAAAGGACTTGAGTGCAACAACAATCAGCAGCCATATATTCAACTTCGGCGGTGGACAAGGCTACCGAAACTTATTTCTTACTATGCCAAGAAACTAAACACTCTCCAATAAAGTGACACGTCTTGGACGTGCTTTTTCTATCCAATAAACTGCTGGCATAGTCGGCATCTGAGAAGCCTATAATATGAAATGAAGAATTTATAGGATACCATAGTCCTAAATGCATAGTGCTATGAAGATATTTTAAAATTCTTTTTACAGTATTCAAGTGTGATTCTTTAGGACATGATTGAAATTTTACACATAAGCAAACACTATACATAATGTCGGGTCTAGAGGTGGTTAAATAAAGAAGTGAGCAGATCATACCTCTATAAAGCTTTTCATCAATTGCTTTATCCTTATCATCTTTATTCAATTTTGTTGATGTACTCATTGGAGTCTTTGCATTCTTACATCCATCCATCCCAAATTTTTTGATCAATTCCTTTGTGTACTTGGATTGATTGATGAAGATGTCATATTTGCCTTGCTTGATTTGGAGTCCAAGGAAAAATTTGAGCTCTACTATCATGCTCATTTCAGATTCCCTAGTCATACACTTAGCAAATTCTTGGCAAAGAGTTTCATTAGTAGATCTAAAAATGATATCATCAATATAAATTTGAACAATGAGTGTCATGCTTATATTTTTTGATAAAAAGAGTTGTGTCAACATGTCCTTTTGAAAAACCATTTTTCAATAGAAAAACACTTAGTCTTTCATACCATGCTTTAGGGGCTTGCTTTAATCCATATAAAGCCTTAGTTAATTATAGACATGATTTGGAAAAGCATGATTTTCAAAACTAGGAGGTTGTTCAACATAAACTTCTTCTGATATAAAACCATTTAAAAATGCACTTTTTACATCCATATAAAAAAGCTTAAAGTTCATGTGATATGCATATGCTAACAAAATGCGTATTGCCACAGGGGCAAATGTTTCATCATAATCAATGCCTTCCTTTTAGTGTATCCTTTGGCAACCAATCTAGCTTTGTTTCTTACTATATTACCATCCTCATCCAATTTGTTCCTATAGACCCATTTACTAACAATGATTGGGTAGTCACTAGGTCTTAGAACCAAGGCCCAAACTTTGTTTCTCTCAAATTGATTGAGTTCCTCTTGCATAGCAATCACCTAACTTTCATCATCCAAAGCCTCACTAATTGACTTTGGCTCAATTTGAGATACACAGGCAAGATTAGAATCAAGAATTTTTGAACGAGTACTTACTCCTTTTGAGGGATCACCAATGATTTGTTCCTTTGGGTGGTTTTTTACATATCTCCATTCACTTGGTAGCTCATTTGTCTCTTGCTCTTGAGCTTGGGATTGTTCCTCTACTTGTAGTTGCTCCTCATTAAGGTCATGCTTATTTGGGGGTACTTCTTATTCTCCTTGATTAAGGTTGAGTCTTTCCATAGATCCTGCAATATCATTCGGAGAAATACCTTTTCCAAGATCAAGTATATAGGACTCATCAAAATTAACATGCATAGACTCTTCAACGACTAAAGTTCTCTTATTAAATACTTTATAGGCTTTGCTAGAGGTGGATTAACCAAGAAATATGCCTTCATCCGATTTTGAGGCAAATTTTCCAAGATTGTCCTTGGTATTTAATATGAAGCATTTGCAACCAAATACTCTAAGATATGAAATATTGGGTTTTCTACCATTCTAAAGCTTATAAGAGGCTTTATTCAACATTGGTCTTTTAAAAATACGGTTTATAATATAGCATGCCGTATTAGTGGCTTCCGCCTAAAAATAAGTTGGTAAGCCATATTCATTAAGCATTGTTCTAGCCATTTCTACTAATGTTCTATTTTTTCTCTCAACTACTCCATTTTGTTGAAGAGTTCTTGGTGTTGAAAGATAATGAGAAATACCATTTTCCAAACAATAATTTTCAAGTACTTCATTTTCAAATTCCTTGCCATGATCACTTCTAATTTTATAGATGCAATATCCTTTCTCATTTTGAACTCTTTTGACAAAGTACTTGAAGTTTTCAAAAGTGTCACTTTTATGAGCTAAGAAAATTACCCAAGTGAATCTAGAATAATCATCAACAATAACAAATGCATAGTATTTTCCACCTAAGCTTGCAACTCTACTAGGTCCAAATAAATCTAAATGCAATAGTTGAAGAGGTCTAGATGACATGGCTCACAAGTTTTGTCCTTCAAATATTTGACCTTTGGTAGTCCATCTACTAGTTCATCTTTGCTAAGACTTTGAATTAAATCCATGCTTGTATGTCCAAGTCTTATATGCCATAACCAAGATTCTTCACTGATAGACATAAGACAACTAGAGGAAACATTAGACAACTTGTTTAAGTCAATTATGTAAGTATTGCCATCTCTTTCTCTTTTGAATATTTCTTGACTATATAAGGAAGTCACTAAACATTCATTGGAGCTAAAGGTGACTTTGTTTCCCTTATCACATAATTGACTCACACTTAATAAATTGTGCTTTAGACCATCAACAAATATTATATCATTAATAATTGAAATATCATTCAATCCTATGGAACCAATGCCAATAACCTTACCTTTAGCATTGTTCCCAAAAGTAACCATACCTCCATCAATGTGTTTGAAACTAGTAAAGAGGCTTTTATTTCCGGTTATGTGCCTTGAGCATCCGCTATCCAAGAGCCAAACATTTTCATTGCTTGTGGATTTAAGGTATACCTATAAAACATAAATTCAAATTTGTCTTTTAGGTACCCAAACAACCTT
>CATIWF010122038.1:0-14883 GCA_949630135.1 Balakata baccata
CTTCTTCATTGTCCTTTTGCATGGAAGATCTGGACATTCTTTCTGAACTGGTGGGAATTTTCAATCGCAGTGCCGGATTCTACTGTTGGGTTTTATTTACAACAGAAATCTTTAGTTAAAGAACTCAGAAAAGGTTTTGGACAACTCTTTTCTTTGCTATAGCTTGGTCATTGTGGTTTAGCAGGAACAATTTTATGTTCAAGGATTAGCAAATAGATGCAAGCTGTATATTATTGATATCATTTTCTTTGGAGTATGGTTTTGGTTTAGTTCAACACAAGCGCACTTCCCCTATACTGTATCTTCCTTTGTCATGTCCCCCATAGCTATTTAGTGTCGGAGTAACAGGTGTAGAGGTTTTTTTTTTTTAAATAACTGATCTTCTTTATTTTGCTGTGCTTCTTTCTCTGTTCCAGTGGAAGCAAGGACATGTCTTGCTCATGTTGTTACTTAGTTCTAGAGAGTGATTTCTTATCGTCTTAATCTTTAATTAAAATAGTTTTTCCTTCGATGTTTAATAAAAATTAGATTGATTAAAAAAAGATATTCCTAACCTTATTTTTTCCTTTGAAAAAAAAAAGAAAACCAAGATTCTTAGACCTTTAATTTGTTGAATCAATTAATTAAAATAGGCTATTTCTCTTCTTCCACCTTTTTTTTTTTCCTTTTGAAGGCTGAATCAGAAAAGCATCATAAAATCATAAATTAGATAGATAATTCTTAGAAACTATCACCCATAAATGGATGATAAAAAGTTAAATTTTTTGTTTTATATATATATACACCGAAAGCCATTTGATGAGTGTTTGAAAAGGAACTATTTGGATGAGTATTTTAGAGGCAAGTCTTCCCTTGATGAATTATTATCCCAAATAATTGCTAACCATCACTCGCCATTTGTTGGCACTTTGGGTGCTGATGAGGTTCTTTTTGTTACAGAGCATACTCAATGAGAAACCAAATAAGAATAAGAGGAATTATGTGGTGACACCAAATGTTTTATAACTGTTATATCATCACCTTTCAATTTTACTTATTAATTATCAATAGTTAAGATTAAAAGTTGATGATCTAATAATTCTAAGACTATAGATGTAAATTACACCAGGTGCACCAAATAAGTTCTCTAAGAATAAAACAAAGAAATGTAATGATATCAAACTGAGTATTTTTGCAACCATGCACTAATATTTGTGGAATTTTATTAATTTCGTGGTAAATGCAAGAGAACAACAATCTATGCTGTATAGCTCCCGAACCTTCTAATGAATATAAAAAGAAAAAGTGCCTCTTTGATTCAATAAATTGAGAAAATGAAATTTTACAAAAATGGAAAAAAAAAGATAAATATTTACAAAAATATTACCATTTAAAGTTTTTTTTAAAAATACAGTATTAAATTTTTTTTCAAAAATTCTGAAGCACCTAAAATTATTATAAAAATACGATAATCAAGGTTTACTACAAAATTAATGAAAATTGAAATTACAAAAGGTTTGTCAAATATTTATTTAAAGTTTACTCAAATTATACATAAGATTTATTTAATGTTTACCAGAAAATTAATTAAAATTAAAATTGAACAAAGTTTACACAAAATTAATAAAAATTGAAGTTACAAAAAATTTATCAAATATTTACTTAAAATTTATCAAATATTTACTTAAAATTTATCAAATATTTACTTAAAATTTATTTAATGTTAACCAGAAAATTAATTAAAGTTAAAATTGAACAAAGTTTACATAAGATTTATCAAAGTTTACTCAAGATTTACCATAAAATTAAAGAAAATTGAAGTTACAAAATGTTTACTCAAGTTATACCAATGTTCACCAGAAAATTAATGAAGTTGAAATTACATAAGGTTTATTCAAGATTTATCATAGTTTACCCAAAAATTACCCTAGATTTACTCAAGATATACCAGAAAAATTAATGAATATTGAAGTAACAAAAGGTTTATCAAATATTTACTTAAGGTTTCATCAAATTATATTCAAGATTTACCTAATATTTACAATAAAAATTGAAATTACACGAGATTTATCCAAGAATTACTTAAGATTTACCAAAAGTTTATCCGAGATTTACCAAAAAGTTTCTTCCTAAGTTAATTGAATACAAATTTACATTTTTTTTAATTAAAATTTATCCGAAATTTATTTTGGTAAATAAGTTAACTAAATACAAATTTATATATTTTTTTGGCTAAATTAGTTAATTAAACAATAATTAAACAATAATTAAATATATTCATAATAACAATTAGTGGCTATAAAAATTAATAAAATTCTTAATTTTATATTTAATAAATAAAATAAGGCTATTTTATATCTTAATTAGATGAAAAATATATTAAATATACAGTAAAATCTAATATTTAAAAAAATCAATAAAAAAAATTGGAATGAAAACGCATTACTAACAACGATAAAATGAAATAAAATAAAAACTGTAAAAGACCACCCGGATTTGCACATAAATTCCTCTCGAGAAAAAGGCACTTCCCAAACTACACTAATTAAAGTGACCTTTATAGAAACAGAAAACTCCCTCTCTTCTCTTCTATTTCTGTTGATTGTGGTGGGCAACAATGAAGATGTCATATCAACATCTTTGATTCTTATACCAGTTGTGTTGTTAGGGGAGACAGCTAAAGTGAGCAATAGCATGGCTGTCACTTGTAACCCACTTGACCTAGAGCCCATGTGCAAATTCAATATCACTTATTTGGATGGTTATATATTTAAAAAAAAAAAATACGATGACACAGATTTATTATTATTTATAATTCGATTCATTTAGAATATATTTTTTATTATTTGATTGTATATTCATTACATTTGCAAATAGATTTATTATTATTTATAATTAGATTTATTTATAATATATTCTAAGTTTATTATTATTTTATTGAATATTCATTATTATTTAACTATATGTTCACTATTATTTGCATGCATATTTATTATTATTCGAATCAATTCATTTAGAATGTATTCTATATTTCATTATTATTATTATTTGACTATATATTCACTATTATCTAGATACATATTCATTATTATTTATAATTATGTTTATTTAAAATACACTCTATATTCATTAGTATTTACACACATGTTCATTAAAGAAAATCTTAAACAAAAAAAACTTCAAAATCACATAAAAAACTGAAAGAAAAACTAATTATAAATAATAACAAATATGGTCCATATAACTACGTGGACATATAGGTTAATTTAATAATTTGCCGACTCATTTGCTGCACCTAATTAAAGGAGCAGAGGCCTTGCCTTTGCCAGCATGTAAAGACCCAAACCTGCATAAGCTTGTCAACTCCCGTAATGCCAAGAAGGTAGCTGCCTCTTGTGGCTCCCCATTCCCCAATTGCTACACTTTCTTTTCAGCAAAATGCAATATTAAGCCTTTATACTTCTATTTTAATTTATTAAGTTCTTGTATTTTGCCTTTCTTTTGTAATATCCTGTTCGTTTGTTCAGTTGGAGTTCCAACAGCCCATGATTAAACCTAAGTATTAATCAATATGCATAAAAATTAACAAATATGAACAAACACTATATTAATTAGCACCTGACATGTTATATCACACGAATATGTATGTTCATAGCTCACAAGACTATTAAATATTTTTCTATTCATAATTTCCTCGACAGAAATCCCAAAAACTGTGGATACTGGTTACTAACCTAATCCAACTGTAATTAAACTTTGGAAAATTCACTAGGCTGCTGCTTCTGATGGTCATGCTGCGGATAATTTGAAGTAGTCATGCCAACGCCTTCATTCTGGTGCTTCTCCCATCCCCCAGTATCTGCTCTAGAGTGAGTCCAGTAGTAAAGAATTGAACCCAGCAGCGACACCAATGTAAGAGCTGCTCCAGCAGCAAACACACCCTTCCGGAGGGTGGCGCATGATAAATCATTACCTCCAAAATATCCTCTGTATTTGGTGTGGTATGCATTCCGTGCTGACCCGGCTAACAAGCATGCTTCAGCTCCCAGAAAGCTTACCCTAAAGAATTTGCATTTATGGCTCACAATTCAGCTACTGTGACATGCCACTTACGAAGACAAATACATAAAAGAAAAGAGTGGTTGAAAAGGCAGTCCAAACAGAGTTGAGTTTAACACATTAGTGTTGTTATTCATAATGACATATTAGGCTTGGTATTATAATTATAAAACTATCTTCCGCAAGCAAAACTACAGAACAGAGACCTAATTTGTTAATTAAGAGTCTTAGACTATAACAACTCAACTGCATATGAATTTTCAAACATTCAAGGACATAATTTCAAATGCAAGCTAAACAGTTGATCTAACCATTTTTGTTCCCCTTTTGCAGAACAAGTTTAAATCTGAGAAGTTATGCAGTTTGAACTAAAAACTTGAATAAATCATTGGATTCCAGAACGCCCCATCTTAAAGGAGCCAAATCATGCTAAAGCTAAAATTGGTAAAGCAATAAAGATGCCTTTTGCTAATGGCATTTACTATTTATTTAGTACAAAGAAAAAAGAAATGGTCCTCTCAAATAGCGTTAGACCAAGTTCAGGTCCCTAATGTTTAACTGAGACCATTGGTTATCGCAGTTTGAACTAACAACTTGAATAAAGCATTAGATTCCAGATCTCTAATCAATTTTCAATCCTCAGATCAACGAGTGTCATTTGATCAAAATGTTTGAAAATCCATGCCCACTAAATCAAATCAATTTTCTAAAATAAGTTACATATACAAATTAATTAATTAGAAAAAAAAAAAAGGATTCCAGACTATTTTCAAAGATCAAAACTTTTCATCTTTTCATATTGTTTGTGCTTGAATATTTTTATCTTATTACAGACAGGCACCTTGACAAAGAACGGAATCACCGTTAATTTCGGCATCATCTGTCGGTAAGAGAAATTTTCAAATGGGGCCAACTTATCATGCATACAAACTTAGGGCTCAATCTAGACCGTGGGTAAAATAAATTTAATATATATTAAATTGGTATTAAAAAAATTTTTATTTAAATTGATAGAATTAATACTAAACATTTTTTCAGCTAATATTTGTACTGATTCGAAAATTAAATTTGATAAATTTGTTCACGTAACTGTCAGATTTATTGATGTGACCCTCTGATTTGCTAACATACCAGCTCGCTTCAAAGTTTTGTTGCAATTTATACAAAATAAAGTTGTGGTAACAAACCAAAAAATCATTTTACCCTCTAGACCCAACAGATAGAAAAGACAGTATGGTAATCATTAATTACCCAATTATGCACATAATTAATTGCTAATAACGCCAAATAGTTAAGTATTGATTTAAGAAATTAAAAAAAAAAAAAAAAGAGGGTGGGGGAGCGAAGGTAAATCTACCAGGAAATGATGAAGAAGAAGATGGCCGAAGTGGTAGAGCAGCTTCCAGTGACGAGCCCTTTACCAAAGCAGAGACACCTAGTAACGCCGTTAATCACCGTTTGGCTAATCAGCAACAACGCAAATGCCGACAATCCGTACACCATCGACGCATCCGTCGTGTAAACACAATACGTCCTCTCGTCGTACTCATCCGGCACCACTTTTGCCTTGACAACCAAAGATTTAAAAAGCAAAACAAGATTTGTAACTTTGAAAACACAAAGACTCAAAATCTACAAACTTGGAGAGAGGGAGAGAGAAAGATACGTGACTCCGGCGGTGTTCGGCACCGATGGCGAGGACGAAGGCAATAAGGTGAAGAGAAGTGACGGTGGCTAGAACAGAGACGGAGATAGCCATGATTGGATACTGATAATTTCAGTGAGTGAGTTTAGGTGGCGGATGCGCTTTTCAAGTTAAATTTCCTTTCCCTGCTTTTGATGAGGAAAATAAGCTGATTGTCGCTCACTCTTACCAATCTTTTTTCTTTTTTTTTGAAATGCGCTGTTTCTTACCAATCTTAATTATACTTTTGTTCTCTTTATAAATTAAGTAATGATAACTACATTTTCTATTTTTTAAAACTCTAACTCTTCATTCGTTGTTGAAAAGAAATTTTTTTGTGCTCACCAATTAATTAGAAATTGAATATTATAGATGTTATTAAATAATATAACACACATTTATATTTTATATTTATAATAAATAAAATATTCAAATCATTAATTAAATTATAAATATAGTTTTATAGAAAATTTATTAGCAAGTTGTTAATAATAATGATATAAATATTTTTGATAAAAGATAATCTTTAAAATGTTTACAGTTAGAAAGGACAATGAATTAGTCATTTATTGAGCTTCTAGGTTATCATATAGTTTATTCTGAGTAGAAATCTTATTCTCTATTATATAATGATATTTAAATAAACTAGTAAATTTTTAAAAAGTTAAGAGTACCGAACAGTAATATCTAATAGTAACTGCACAAGTAGTGACATCAACAATTATTATTTTACTCATAATATATGAGTCTTTTATAAGTCGAAATCTTTTGATTTGAGATGTCAAAATTGTCCTTTTATGGATGGTTGGGAGGTACTTTTGTCTTGTACTGAACTATTCATGTTTGTTAATCCGGCTCATAGTCACTACAGTTAATCATGTAGTGAGACATGATATTACTAATAGTATGACTCGTTATCCTGCAGCACCAGGACAAAATCCTAATTGAGTTGATATTTTAGTTATAATAATATATATTCTTAGTCAGGAAAAATATGACTTATTCCATATAAGATCAATATTATTAATTAGATTGATAATAATAAATTTTATTTTAATCAAAATATAAATTTTCACTTATTAGTATATTGATCAATAGGATTTTGACGTACTGTGATTCTAATTAATATTTGGATCATAACGAGAAGAGTTAATATTATGATTATGATGTCAAATTAATATTCGAGATTTTATCTGTAATTAAAAAGAGAATTCTGAAATGATATTTAATATGTCGAGGTATACGAGAAATTCGAAAATAGTATATAATATAATATTAAAAATTTAATATTATATTTTCGTTCCGATAAAATTATTGATCTTATAAGTCATACCCAAATTAAATTATTTAGTTAATTAAAATTGATGATGTAAAAATTAATTTAATTAAAAATTAAATTACAAATGATCACTTATATTTTTTAAATTAAAATTAATATTAATTTCTCTTATATCATAATTTAATTAAATTATTAATTAAATTAATTATTATAGTAATATTAAACTAATTATCAATAGTTAGCAAAAGAGAAAAGTGATGAGTGACTAGAAAATAAGTTATATCAATAATACAAAATTATTATTAATTCTCGCACTATCATTACATCACTGTTAAAAAAAAAATCAACAATTATTCGGCCACCTTCCTTTAATGCTTCTGCCAAATTATATTTGCACTATCATTACATCACTGTTAAAAAAAGAAAATCAACAATTATCCGGCCACCTTCCTTGAATTTTTTTTTCTTTCGTTTTATTTTTCTTTTCTTTGGCTATTTAAGTTTTCTTCTTCTTCTATTGTCATTTGGTTCTTCTTCTTCTTCTCCGGTTGTAAATTTTTTTTTTCTTCAATTTTCTCTCTCTTCTTGAATAAGTATTTAAAGAAAAATACTAAAAAAAATCTTAAAGTATTATGAACTTATAAATTTATAAAAAAAGAGATATATATTTAATGAATTCGGTTTTTAAAGGTTTGTTTTAACTTTTTATTTTTCTATTTTGTTCTTAAAAATTATGGAATAATCTTGGCAAATGAATATTATCTATAAATATTACAAAATATATTTTGCTAAAGTTATAGATAAATATTCTAAATTAATATATAAAATGTATTTGTATATTATATAATATTTAATTGCATGTAAACAGTTAAAATATATTTTTTAAAATTTCTACTTTTAACCTATATTTAAATCTTTACTCAATCCAAAAAACATTTTCACTTCCAACAATAGAGTAGTAATTGCACCAATTAATGGTGACTTAGTAGTAAAAAGATGGAGATTGCACCAATCAATGGTGACTTAACAGCAATACATGCTAAGATTGTCGTGTTTGTATCAAGTGCAACTCTAAAAGAAACGCTTTAATTGGAAGAGACAATAGTAAAAAAATAGTCTCACGTCGTTAGATGTATGAGTCTATAAAAAAAATGGCTGACTGGCCTTAACATTTTTTTTATAAATTTATAATGTCTGCTTTTTTCTCTGTTTTTTTGTCCAAATTTATTTTAATGGCAGACATCAATTTTTTAGGTTTAAACTATAATTTTGAGAGTTCACATGAGGAAAATATATATATATATATACATGAGTTTATTAGAATAAAAATTTAAAAGAAGATAATTAGCAGATCGTTTATTAGAATTTTTATTATTATTATTATTTTTCCACTCTACATATAAAAAAATAATTCTTTTGATAGTTTCAAAATCAGTTTTATTAAAATTATTCTGACCTTAAATTTGAATTTCAAACAAAAAATATATAAATAAAAAGATTTCTGTCGTCCTTTAAAACGAACCCTCTCTTACATATTTACTAAATTTATTTATTTTTTCATAATCTTACCATAGAAAATCACATATAGTTATTGGTTTTATTATTATCCATCTTTAACAACTCAAATAATACTCAACATTTATTAGAATTTTAATCCCATGTTTTTGTGATTAAACTTAAAGCATCCATTTTAACAATGATTTTTTATATTAATAAACATAATATAAATAATAAGTCTTTTGGTTAGATAAATAATCAAAATTTTCCGATTATTAAACAGTTTGAAATTATTAAAATATAAAATATTACTATTATTATTTGAATAAATTAAAGGATACGAAATTTTGTACTTTAATTTTAATAATGTTTTGGACGTGGAAAAGAGAGTTATGTTGTGTGACCTTTTTGCTAACATAAGAGACTAAACTACACGGAATGAAGATCCAGAAACACTGTTAAGTTCAAACTTCTCTCAAATTTTTTTTGCAGACATAATTAATCTTCACTATTCTATTTAGATATACACTGAGTTCATCAGGAGTCTCAGATTCAATCACAGTATTTTAGTCAAATACACCATATCTGCCTACAATCAGACGCACGATGAATATGTTAAACAAATTATGAAACAAAATGACTTGGAACAGATTTATATGGCATAAACCAAATGCAGCCCCTCCAATTTGTCTGTTTTTCCCATATTGCCCCATTGATCCGTTTTTAATTTTATTTGCCTCTTAAATGTTATTTTTAGAGTATATTATCACTTCAAAAATTTGAAAAACGACACAATTTACTTTTGGAATATAAATTTCTAGAGATAACTGTCATATCAGCAAATTATGGCTAATTATATTGTTTTTCAAATTTTTGAGGTGTCAATACAGTAAAAAAAAACAACAATCAAGAGACAAATATGACCAAAAATCAATCAAGTGAGCAATATGAAAAAAATGACAAATTAGAGAGGCTAGTTTAAACCAATTTATGAGTAATGTTAAATCACCCCCTCTGCTAATATGCATGATGATGGAGCTTCAACCTCATAAAGAAACAAAAAACTAAGAACAATCAGTAACAGCCCTTGCACCTTTAATACCTAACTAATCAGTTCATTATTGATAGAAAACCATTTTTTACACATTACTCATCAGATAAACATATACAACCTCCTCCTATATCAAAATCCCCTCAAAGACTGAGAATTCTAAGTATGGATTAGCGGGGCAGAAAAAAAGAGCCTGGTTTATCACGACATACCCACTACAATAAATATTAAAGAGCAAGATGACGCTCTTACTGAGTTTAGCTAAACCACTTTTTCATCTTGGTTCAGCTCACCTTTCAGTAGCTTTATCCTAACTATGTGTTTGCATTCATTTTTGCTCTGACACTCCTACCATTTCTATGTTTTCTCACTACTTTATCTTGTTTCTCCAAAATATATTATTAAATAGGGCAAAAATCAAGAAAATTGCACCTGACTAACCTGGCATCTTGATCTCCATAAAGTATGGGATATTAACTAAAAATTCACACATGTACCAAGTGCATTAGGTTTACAGCTGGAATGGTTGGAGGAGTGTGGTATTCATTGTATTGTTGTGTCACCTGCGGCAGAAGAACAGAAAATCCGGATGATTGACCTCAAGCAATCTTAACCTATTCTCAGCAGCTTGCAAGAGAGAATTTGCTAATTGGCGGTCACAACCCCCACTAGGGGTCCACAAGGGCCCCTTGAACTTATATGATGCAAGACCAAAAACAGGCAAGGACATCTTCGGCACACCATCCATCTCCCTGGGATATGTCACTACTGGAGCCTGAGCATTTTGTGCACCTGCCAAGAGAACTGGAATGATTATCAACGCTAGGATAATTAACTACCAAGAAATGCATTCAGATATAAATTACATTACCACAACTAGTTTGACCCAAGACCAAGTCGAGCAGGGTAAAATATTAAGTGGAACAACAGCCTCTAAATACCATCCAATCATTATTGCTTGCTTGCTTTAACGAGTTTCAACAGTATATAGGAATTTAAGCAGATGCAGATGAGAAATCATTCGTAACTAGGATAATCCATTAAATCTTCATTCTATAACTAATAACTGAACCCAGACTTCACTTCATACAGAGTAGACTGACAGGATAACTACTTAGTAAATCAAGAGATAGGATAAATGTTATTATACAACAATAAGAAAAAGAACACATTTAAGAAACTATGTGAAATCCCTGACGAAGTAAATTTATTACCTCCCAATGGTGTATGAAGAGAATGGTAAGTCAGAAAGCAAGCATCCAGGTCTTTCAATGTTGGCCCTGTTGGTATCCTGTAGATTGGATACCTACAAATTTCCACCAGACCTATAATTGATACATAACTATATAATATTAGTAGCCAATGCAACACTAAAGTCATGAATACCAGGCCACAGAAATCCAGCTTGATGATAGTAAATCACAACTTCTTAGTGTCTTCAACCCAGGAAAACGCGAGGTGAGATCTAATATCTGTGCCAGGGATGACTATCAGCATACGAGAAACAAAGACAATGCAGAAAAAGGAACAAATAGTAAGTCAATGAAAATAATTACTTTGTCAGCTAATGGTTCCCGGCTGTAAGGGGGATCCCGTTCTAGATACTCAAACAACAAGCAATCTTGAAAATTCATAGATTCACCATCATCACTAGAAAAGCCGTCCTGCTGAGATATTCGGTGATCTCTCAATGACAATCTATCCATTCTAAGAGGAACTTCATTTGTTAAATGGTGATGATTCCACTGTTTCCTTAATGCCTTGAGGGTTTTTTCAGGTTCACAATCGCTGCTGCCATCACTACTTGAATCTCTGAAATCACTATCACTGTCCTCACATGGTCTCCTATCATAAATGTAACCAGCAGCTAACCTGTAATAGTCCCGACCTAAAAGTAAGAAAAGGTAAAAAAAGAAAGAATAACCAAATGCAAAACTGCCAACTATTGTACAAATATGTGTGCGTGTGTGTGAGAGAGAGAGAGACAGAGAGAGAATGAGTATGTGTTTGATTGGGTGGTGCCTGTCATAAAAGTGAAACCTGATCTACATGTAGGAAACTAGGAATAAGATTTGCATCCCCAATCATGTAAGGGGAGAGGAGAATTGGAAAAAGGGAACCTGACCATCCTTGCATATCTCAAACTACAGACTATGAAGCACGGACACTTCAATTATATAGTGTGTCGTGTTTCTGACCCGTTCCTGACACTAACACAAAACGTTGTAGATGCATTTTGTAATTTTCAAAAAATTAGACGCACATTTTTTTAAGATAAAAACACATTTTCCCCTCTACAAAACATAAAATCTCTACTTGACACCAATCATTATTCCATAAATTTGATTGTATGTCATTTTGTAAAATTTTATATGAAAATAATATTTTTAAATTTAACTATTTATAAATTTATCCCAATATTTTTAATATTTACATTTTTTCCCCACATGTTCTTATCCTAATATTTTTATAAATGTTGTTTCCCAATATCCGTGTCCGTACCCGTATCTATGTTCGTACTACATAAACTGCAAATAATCCCTAACTTAAGTGCTGGGTGTTTTGCTCAACCCGAAAGTAGCAGGTATCACTTGTCATTAGCCAGCATCTCATGCATGACCTTCCGCAGTTTAAGGATCTGGCATTAGATAAAATTGGAAGGCTAAAGGGAATTATGAGAAAATCATAACCCATGTAGCAATATCAATTAATTGAGGTTAATTGGATTGAGGTTGTATGAAGTTGGGTATTGACTCCACTAATATGTGGTCACCTCCTAATCCTTTGATCATAAATCAAATTGGATTTGACTTGGACTCACATCCACATGTGCTCGCCTTGCGCTTGGAACCTAAATAATTCCTCAACTAGTTCCTAGGCCTTTGTTTGGATACAAAATGTTGTAAGAGCAATTTAATTTACTTTAATGGAGGAAATTAGAAGAAAAGAAAACAGATCTACTAAAACTTCCTTTCAGTGGAAAGTTAAAAATGGAGGATCTGGTTTGCAAGAAATTGAGGTATCCAGCACAAGTTACTCCCCTTTCCCATCAATTTGCAGAAATTATTGTGAGGCTATAAAGCAAATTGGGAAATTTAATTTAGTTAACATATACAGCTGTAGAATATTTTCTTTTATTTTATTCCTTATTTAGATACCTATTAATGCCTTAGATTAAGGGTAATAATTTGTATAATTGATTGATTGATTATATACTTGTCTTTCCTTAAATACATTGTAACTATGTATATAAATACTCCTTTGAGGTGAATGAAAATATATCTTTCAGTCTAAAATCTCTAATTAGTTTCCCTCTTCTCCTATTGGTTTCCCTCCTTAAGTTTTTATCCAAACAGTGAAAAGTGGGAATTCTATTTCTTTTATTCACTTCTCCCTCAATTCCATTGAAATTGGGCAGGAACAAAAACTAAATAAAAAACTAATCTAACTATTTTACACAATCAGAATTGATCACCCTATCAACCCTACTCTCAATAAACCTAAGACCTGAACACAAGACTTAAGATGCACAACACCATTTCTCTAGGCTGTGGTTCCACAACCCAACAGTCATCACTGCCAAAGGATTAAATCATAAGGATTCTCTAAATGAAATTTTAGTGAAGGAAACACTGAAAGTAATATTGTTTCCATGTCATTTAGAAGTAGCAAAGAAAGCCATATAGCAAGTTCACTGACCAAAGCACAAAATACATAATAATTACCTTAAAATAGATTATACATAGTTTTAAATGATGGAATTAATCACAATTACAGTTCTTTCCCATGTTGCAAAGTAGATAATATTTGATAAACAGTGCAAAAATTATCATATCATAATGCAGAAGAACCTTTTCAGAAATAGCAGATTGCATTGAATGCATAAATTCACAATAAGACGAATAAAAAAATGAAGAACGCATTATAGTCAAGTTTGAGGTAAAATTGCAAAAAATAAAAAGCCAAACAAATAAACTTTTGTGTCACAACACAAGGAGTGTCTTATTTCTAAGAAAGATTAGTAAAAAAACGGGGTAAAAAGGAAAAAAGTAAACCGATTAGTTAGGTGGTGGGTTGAATTTCAGTGATCGAAAATTTCTACCTATAGTCCTTCGATGCAAAAATACACATGAACAAAATGATTTCTTGCAACACCACTCCCTACTTGATATTCTTCATTACATTATCGAAACAGAATATAAATTCCAGCAAAAACTTTATTTACCTTGACTTAACACATGTCTTCATTGACTCGCCATATATTTGAATACCAGATAGATATGGGACATAGTACTGAACAACAGAATCACTATCATTCAAAATCAGAGGCACTCCTGCACCATAAGCACTCCATTCCTTAAAAGACTCCCACAGATCGCCAAGTACAAAGTATGGTTGAAATTCCACATCACAAGTCCTCCAGCCCCGCATCTTGGTCTGCCGCCAAAATAATCAAAGTTAGTTTTCCACACAAACCACGAAAAGCAGTAATTGAAGAACTTTATGGTATTTCCGGTTCTTATCAACCAAGATGAAACAGGAATGGAGTGCTAAAAGTAAATTGGCAAGTGATGTTTCCACAAGACGACAAAACATATATTTCACTCAATATTTTGTGAAAGCAATTTAGTCCAACTTGGCTCAATCAAGAAGTTACACACCACTTAAAACTTCATGTAAATGTCAAATTACTCAACTGGGGAGTATTAATATGGAAATGTAAATGATGCCAAATTTATTTTGTCTTTTTGTTTTCTCAGTTTCTGGCAAACAAGAACACCATAGTTTTTTTTCTTTTTTTTTTTTTCTGAAAGAAGAAGAAGACTGGTATCAATCGAATGTTAACCAACCTTAGATAAGTACTGAGCAGGCACGGATGGCGTAATAGAATCACGAAACCTCTCCAAATTACTCAACGGAGAGACGACAGGTTCATAGAGCGGAAGTGAAACCGGTTTAAGAGATTCCGTCAAAGCAGTCTGGTTCTGAGGCTCCCTATTCACCGGATTTTCGAGCTCTTCTTTCACCAAATGCGATTGACTGGCGGAAACATCGCTCCGAGCTCTGCGCAGTTGATCGTTGTGTTGATTCTGGTGACACTTACGCGCCTTTCCAGGATGATAGAACCGATCCTCACCGTGACCTCGCGTAGTAAACTGCAATCGGGTTCCCAACATTTCTTCACCCAATCCCCGATAAATATATTTTTTTTCCAAAAAAGCGACTAAAAATCCTCAAATCTAATTCTTCAACTGTGGTTTAATTCCTCTGAACGAGGCCAGGAATCAAAGTCAACGAAATGCAAGAAAGTTACAGTACTAGAAATTCCGATAT
>CATIWF010122040.1:0-68289 GCA_949630135.1 Balakata baccata
TTTCTTATAAATGGCTTCCTTCACTTTTTTGATTATCGAATCCCACCACTAATAAATATTGTGAATGCAAGGTGTGTCGGTGTCAGCTAATCGAAGCGTCTCATATATGGGAGCTGTAAAGCTAAGGATATAATCAACATCCATCCAAAAGTCTTCATTTAGGATTTTATCCTTTACTTCTTTAGCTTTCACTACATCATCTTCTTTGTACATATCCCATTCTTCACTTATCACTAATTGCTCTAAACCTCTTTTTATTGTCTTAAATCGTTTAAATATAACAATAGTTGAAGCAAAACGTGTATCTGCCACTGAAAGTAACTTCAACTTGCAATGATTATTAAACATTGACAATCTCATTGCATGATTCATAATGAAATTGTTGATGAAAGAGGCATCACTTGCAACTTGAGAGATCCAACCACATTGTTCCATCACATCATCATATCTTGGGTGTGTTAATGGTGCACATATTTTCTTTACAGCAAGATTGAGAGTATAAACCACACAAGGGGTCCAAAAGATATGTCGAAACTTTGCTTCCATAATGAGTCTTCTTGCTTTGCAGGCTGCAGCATTATCAGTTATAACTTGAACTACTTTTTGAGGACCAATCTCTTGAATAATGTTAATCAACAAATCATCAATAAAGTGCTTGTCCTTAGTCTCCCTTTCACAGTTTATAGCTTTCAAAAACATTGGTCCACCTTTTGAAACTGCCATGATGTTAATAAGTGGCCTTCTTTGAGCATCTAACCATCCATCAGTGCAAATGCTCACTTTTTTCTCATTCCAAGTCTTCTTGATTGGTTCTAATAGATTCTCAGTATTACTCTTCTCCTTCTGCAATAATGTAGTTCTTAATGCATTATAGCTTGGTGGGACATAACCTGGAAGTTGACTTACACTTTTGAAGGCACGAACATAATAAGAATTTCTAGCAAAGTGAAAGGACAACCCCCCAGTGTAAAACATCCTAACTATCTCACCATCAATTATTTCACGTGCACCCATACTGAATGCCTTCTCAATTGATCCAATAGCTCCCTTCCTCCTTTTTGGATCAATTGATAGAGTTGGCAATCCATGGTAACGAGCACCACTAGCACTGCCACTAGTAGAGAAATTCTCAAAATTAGATGCTGCAGCGCTTGATATGGGTAAAGGAACTTGCTTAGGATTTGATTGTTTCACCCTTTGTTCAGCTTCCTCCATCACCTTTTGCATTTCAACTAAATTTTCATTTGTTACTTTGGTACAAGATGCAACCCCAGCCCCTTTAATTTTCAATAGGTGAGCCTTGACTCTATAATGTGACCTTTTATATGTTTGTCTACAGAAATTACATTGAAGAGCAACATTTCCTCCTCCCTTAGCCAATTTCGCTTCTTTCGTGATGTACCTCTATAATGGAGCATTGTCATCTTGAGTATTTTGTTGATTACTTGACGGCTCAGAATTACTACTCATTATATGATATTTTTCAGCCTTCAACTAAATAAAAATGATAATTACAGAACCAACAAAGATATAGCGAAATGACTAGCAATTTGACAATTACAGAACCAACAATGAAACAACAAAATGACAACCTATTTGGGCAAAGTAACCAGTAAAAGTAAATCAGCAAAATAGGAAAATAACACATACATAAACTACTAATTAATTCACAAGGTATTAGTTTATGGAGACTGGATGCTATTTATCAACTCCCACAAAGAGTTCTATCACTTAATACATAGAATTTAGAAAAAAGTTCCAAGCCCAAGAATCATAAACGCATTGCTTCAAGACACATGAAATGTGCTCTTGGTTAATTTGAGATATTCTTAACTTCCAGTAAAAGTAGAGAATTCAAAATGCAAATTAGCTTTTTTCTTATATTTAGTTGAAAAATGCCATCAAATATTTTACAAAAGCAAACCGAGTCCAAAACCACCATTAAGAATAACAACCTAGAAATCAAAGTAATTTTAGAAAAAAATGAAAAAGAATAACACAATTAGTAAGCACCAATTCTTTAAGGATTGACAGGCCAGTCAGCTTGAACCAAAAAGCTAATGAGATGTAGGAGGTCAAACACCACATCAGTATAGATTAGTGCCAAGCTGCAAGAGATACAAATTAATGCAATAACAACAATACTGGCAAACTAAGAAATTAGAAGTGCAAAGTTCATATCTTGTAGATCCTATAATAAAACATCTTAAAATAAGATATTTCAAAATTATAACCAACTGTTTCATCGAGTAATCAATATCAGCCACAACAGATCACATCCACAACCACACTCTTACGTAGAAGGACCCAATAAGACAACCCAACAGCACAATAACCACACTGATAGGTGAAGGAAATGGAATTAAAGCTAAAAATTTGGTAGGTCAATATAAAAATTGCAAAGTCCTAACAATCTCTAAACAACATATCTCATTATCTCATAGTATTCATAAAAATTATAATTTGCAATACGTAATACCATCAAATGACTAGCAAAAAAAAAGGGATAATGCCAAGTAATAATACCGGCATCGTCGCTTCCCAATACCACCAAGCCGAAGAAGGTTGAAGAAGGGGTGCCGCTTCTTCTCCCAGTTGAAGAAGTGTCGTGTTTTTGAAGAACAAAAGAATGGCAGATAAGAAATGAGCAAAGAGATAGGGTTTTTTGAGAATTAGTGCTGGATTATGTGGGTATTCTGAATGTGGGTCCATAATTTTATTAAAAAAAAACCCAAAGATGAAAAAGCCCATGAAAACTGTCCAGCTGTGTCCAAATCGTGTCTCAGTTGTGTCCTTGCCGTGTCTGGAACTTTTGACTTCCCATCCGGTAGGGCGTGTCCGACATGTGTCCCCATATCCGAGTGTTTGACATGCCGACACTCCACCCTTCTCCCATATCCGTGCTTCACAACTTATAGTTGATAATTGAAATTACAATTAGTAATTTCAACTTTTTGGGGTTGGCCATGTGCATTATGTTTTGCTCTTATCTTCTATTTTAAATTATGTTTCCTATCTTATATACTGATTTGTGAATTCTTTTAAAAAAACTGCTGTAACTCAGAAGTATTAGTTTCTTGGTTCTTAGCTCCTCTATAGGTGAATGAAAGTCAATGCTTATTTTTCTTATGAATGGAATATCTTTTATTTATTAACTGTTTGGTAAATAGTATAACACAATTTGCCATTATGATGCTGTTGTATGCTGTTTTTGTGATCACAAGCGTTAGTTTCAATAAATTGTTTTTCATCCACTGTTTTGATATCGTTCAATATTTGTGCAAAATGTAACAGTTTTTTCTACATACAGGTTTCTTAGTGCTGTTAAGCATTATCTTTGCTTGTCATTGTTAAAGAACAGTGCATTGTCAGTTATGGCTATTTTTCAGCTTCAGTGTTCTGTCTTTATGGTCTTATTATCAAAATTCAGATCAGGATTGAAGTCAGAAATTGGAATATTCTTTCCCATGCTCATTCTCAGGGTGCTTGAGAACGTAAACCAGCCTAGTTTTTTGCAGAAAATGATTGTCCTAAATTTCTTGGAGAAGATTGCGCAGGATTCACAGATTATTATTGATGTTTTTGTGAACTATGACTGTGATGTCGATGCTCCAAACATATATGAAAGGTACTTGTCATATACTTTGTTATTCATTTCCTTATTCTATTCCAAAGTTGTTAGTTCTAGAAGTTGTGCAATGAATAATTAATTAGGAGTATATTAATTTTTTGTTTTGTATGCAAAAAATCCAATATAGGACAGGGTTTTATAGATCTGTCCTGTATTTTGTGGCCTGTTCAGACACAATTATCTTGAAATTTCGGGATCTTTGAGTTTGATTATAGTAGGACTGCATATTTAGTTTTGAAATCTAATGTAGAAAATTAAGACCTCATTTGGTATACACGTGTCCTCTTCCCTGGAGATTATTTCTAAGATGCAATGCTTTTTGAAAATTTTGTAATAAGAAGTTACACATTTGTAGTTTTTTTTGGTTTGCAACTTCTCTAGGAAGTATTCTCAGATATCTTTTGGTTTCATAACATTACCTTATCTTACCTTTTTCTTTTTGGAAGAAAGTTAAGAAAGCAAGTGTTAGATAAATAGACATTTGGAAAGTTAAATATTTACATTTATGAAAGTCAAAATGGAGATTTTTTTCTATTGCTTCTTTCCATTATTTCCTCACTGTAAAATCAAACACCATATAATTAACAAGCATACAGCTAGTGCTATGTTTGTCTTTAAAAAAAAAAAAGGGAAGGAAAAGAAAAGAAAACACACTGCCTATAGTGATAAAGGTTGAATCTAACATTGTCTTTGGAAATTTTAGTGACTCCAACTTACTAGAAAGGTTGCTATTGACTATAATAATAACTTTATCGCCCAATCATAAGTTTTCAGAAATGCTGTGCATCTAAAATGTTAAGTTGTTAGTTTGATTTTATTTTTATTAGGAAGTTGAACTTATTTAACCACTTATCATGAGTTATTTCACTTGATTCATTGCCTTTCTGTTGTTCTATGTGGATTAGTAGCCTTCACTAGGAAATTCATTAATGATTTTCCATTTGCTTCACAAAATATTCTCCAAGAAAACGGTCTCTTTTTTTTTTTTTAATATTTTTTTACAAAATGGGAATTGGTGAACAAAAGATCTGCTGGAAGTCATTTTCATTATTTCTGCAAAGTGCAAAAATATGAACCACAGGATAACCACTAAGCAAATAAAGCTCTAGTTTAATGCTTTTGTCGCTAAATCATTTCAATTTCCACTTGTCACTTGCAGCCATCACAATTTACCTTTTCATGAGAGACCAATCATTCTCAATGGTTTTAAATTAAAAAAAATTTTAATTTCTATTTTATTCTGAATGAAATAAAATAACCTATAATTTTGAGATAAAGGGAAGAAATAAAAAATATTATTTTTTTTATCTGAAAATGTTTTACACTCAAAATATTAAAATATTTTCCCCAAACAAATTAGTTTTGCAATACACTTGGAGCTTTAGTTGCAAAAATCTCTAAATTAATGACTTGTACATTGTAATAGAACTCAACTTTAGTAAAGATTGATATTCTAAATAACATCTTACTATTATTACTCTAATTGTGATTATCATTGATATTTTAAGCTTAAAACTAAAAATTCTTAAATTCTGTGTATTTGGATTTTGAAGTGTAATCAAGAGTCTTTATTTTTTCAAATTTGCAGGTTTATCTTTGTACTATATTTCAGTAATCTTTTCTTCCTGCCAATTGTTAATGCTTGTGGCCTAGGCTCTAGGTGCAGGTGAATGCATCAAGCATTCAGGAAAAGAATTTGTATGTATATGTGCGTATAGCATATGGAATGCTTATAGAGTGTGTTTGATTCTTATAAGTAGTATGAGAATGCTTATAAAATTGGTATAAAAGTAGTACAAATTAGTTATGTGCACAATGACATTAGCAAGATCAGCAAACACCCCTTAGCATGGTTCATGACAAACACAATAGATGACAATAGCAAATCCGCAATTTTGCTCCATGAGTTCTTATAAAAATAATGCTAATTACCTTCATCATCTAGTAGAATAAGTTCTTTTCTTCTCCTTCCTATCATTGATTCCCTTCATTAGAGTTAAGACACCCTTCAATGGCTTGCTCCTCTTCACCCATCTCTTAAATCTAGTCACTTCATTGCCTATAATTTCTAATGTAGTGGCTCTTAAACTTAGAAGCTCTTTAGCCTTTAAAGTACTGCTCTTCTAGGTTGTTTAGTGGATTTGAGGGAAGAGTATACTTCTCTATGGGATTAGAGCACCAAGCTGACATAGCTACTACCATGCTTGTGTCTAATGCATTTTGCATGTTGAAGTGAAAACATCCAAACTATGATAAAATCAACTTATAATGGTAAATATATGTGCAGTGATGTCTATGTAGGCACCCTAAAAGGCATTTGTCTAGGCAGCCTAGGATCATCCTTGGAATAACTACATACATGGTATGGGCGATTAGGCATGCCTTAGGCTGCTATGTTATGTTTAAATGATTTTTGTTGTCTTGAATGTTTACTCAATTATCATTTCTAATACTTGTAAAATAGTTAGTTACTTGTAAAAAGAAAATGAAGGGGAACCAACTTAAATTCAACATCTATCATTTGCCCTGCAGAACGAATATTAGTACCAAGACAGGAGAAACAACGAACTTTAAGGAGGATCATTGGAGCTAAATTAACTAGCTCTTATTTTGGTCTTCAGGCATTGGTTAGGTAAATCCTTGGGGGATAAAAAATTGGAGGCTGATAAAGTCTTACCTTTCAGGAAACATTTGTTTTACAAATGAAATTTTGGGCGTAATTGAAGAGTAGCTGCTTTATATTAGGACTTTATAACCCTTACGCAACCTAAGTTATGGAACATTGTAAGTTTGTAACACACTAATTTGATCGAGTCTATTTGGTGTATCCTGTATAGATTGTCTTCATATGCTAATGTCGATTATTTGTCTTGGTATTGTTTTCTAAAAAAAAATGTATTAAAGCCCTTATGAATCCATCAGATATTTGCAGGATTGTCAATGGCCTCCTGAAAACTGCTCTTGGACCACCTCCTGGTTCAACCACAACTTTGTCATCTGCCCAGGATATCACGTTTCGGCATGAATCTGTGAAGTGTTTGGTTGTAATCATAAAATCAATGGGTACTTGGATGGATCAACAATTGAGAGTAGGAGAGTCATATGTCCTGAAGAGTTCTGAGAGTGACAATTCAACAGAGAATCATTCAAACCTAGTTGGAGATGATGCAACTAGTCCTGACTATGATTTTCATTCAGATTTGAACTCTGAAATGTCAGATGCTGCTAGCCTTGAGCAGCGCCGAGCTTATAAAATTGAACTTCAGGTACTGTTCAGCTATTTATGGTACCAATTTGGGCTGGGCTGACCTGTGTACATGTTGCTGTTTTATGTTGCACCGCTAGTATTAGTAGTGTAAAAAACAGAGATATGATAATGTATTTCAATATTTTTATTGCTACAAGCTTTACATATCTATATACAAAGATGGAATGCTAATAAGGCAACTATACTAATTAGGATATTTACAACCGCTAATTAGAGAATTATCTAATTAGGATATTTGCTACCACTAAATAGGGAATTATCTAATTAGAATATTATATTCTGTAACATCTTGGAATAATTCTCAATTAACATTCCATAACCAAGAGTTGATTCCTTACAACATCATACACATTACTTAGGCGCGCAATAAATTCAATCAGCCGAGTATTTGAATTGGATTGCGCAATGGTTGTATCAATTCCACAAATGCTTCTTCCACATGTGCATCGTGGAGTAGGTTGCAAACAACTCAGTTCATCCCACAGTTTTTTAAGTTTGTTCAAGTATTGATCAAGAGTTAAATCCTTCTGTGTAACTGAACTTATGTCCTTCTTGATATGGAACAAGAGAGGACCATTACTCTCTCCATATCGCTGCTCTAATTCAAGCAAGAGATCTCTCGCCGTTTCGGCATATAAGGACTCAACTATATCTTTGGATATTGAGTTTAGGATCCAAGAAATTACCACACAGTTGACTCTTTTCCACTACGGCAGATTTTGATCACCTGCCTCTGGTTTTTCGTAACTGCCATCAACGAAACCCAGCTTCACCTTTGCTTCTAGAGCTATCCGCATTGAACGGCTCCAAGAGAGATAATTGTTTCCTTTCAAGAGATTCGTGACCAATGACATCCCTGGATGGTCAGAATTATGCAAGAACAATGGATCTCCATTGTTATACTCCATCACTTTGAATTGAAGAGCAGAGAAAATGGCGAACACAATCTGACTGTACAAGAACAATGAAAATTATTGAGAAAACTTACGAGGATCACAACCTCAGAGGCTCTGATATCGTGTACAAATCAAGAAACTTGATTTGATCAATCAAACTGATCTTGAATCCAGAGAATTGAAGAACTGAAAAATAAGAAATAACTGCTTTCTAGAGAAATTACTGCATATGTACAGGATATGTCTATATATATACAAAGATCTAGCTAGCTAACAGAAAACTTAACAATAACTGTAAACGGAATTTGACATGGCTAATAGAAAAGTTAACTGCTAACTAATTGCTACTAATTAAATAACTCAAGGAACTTCAGAGAGCTACTCTTGGAGAATTACTCTGTTTGCAGCTAAAGCTGCTATTGATCGTGCTGGACTGTGCTGCCAATCTGCAATTGCATTTACTTTGCTCTTGGCCTAGATTCTGTACATATTGCTCACCAAAATTTTCTGCTTTTTGAGCAAATACTTTAAAACTCTTAATAGTAGTTTTTTTTTTTTTTTTTTGTAGAGCTCTTGGATAACTTCTTGTAATGTGAGGAAAACCTTTTGCATATAGTTGAATCACAACTAAGTATGAAACTTATATTACAAAGAAACCAAATACTCAGTTGGATTTGAGGCAAAACTCAACCACTCACAATAGTATCAGCACCAATATTCTGATGGCACTTCCAAGAGCAATTTCAGTAATTATATGATTAGACCCTCATGTCATGGACAATATGTCCATGATATTGAATTCTATTATAAGTGAAAGGTTTGTTCCTAAAGCATCTAGTTGTTTGGCCTATAGCTAGGGATGGTACATGGACAATTGATTCATTTCTATTGAAAAATGGATTTGTAAATGTGAAGAACCAATATCAATTGCAAACTAGTCAAAAGTTGTTCACTTCTAGGAAGAGAATCCCTACATGTTCATAATGATTGATATTGGCAAACTAGCCAAAACTTTTTGTGATCAGCACCTGGAGGTCAAGATTTGATGCTTGAAGTGACTACATTTCTCTTGAAGTATGCTACAGCGAATCCCTCTGGGGATATATGCATGGATATATGAATATTAAGCAACCTCAACATTGTGCAGTAGCATAGAGAAACTCTATAATGAACTCTGAAAGTGGAACTTGAGATGGCGCATCATTGCTTAGGCGATGGCAACTGTTGTAGCTTGACTTAATTGAAAGGAAGAAATAAAATAAGCTATTTGAGAAACTTTACATTCAAGGTGGGGTTTAAAAATGTATAGAAGAGGGGAAGTTGGAAATAAACTTTATTATGAGTTTGCTGCTAATGCAGGTTCAAGGAGTTCACTTTTTGCAGCCACAGATCCTCAGATGCCAGAATACTGTGAACTGTTAAAAGCGGATGACTGGCCGGTATGTGCATTCATCTCTCAAGACTGTCGACCAACAAATCCTTCGGAAGAAGCACACAACACTGAGACATCACACAGATTGTGGGAGAAGACACTAGAGATGATTGGAGTTCCTTTAGATGCAGTGGAAAGACTAATACAAGGGGAAGAAATTACATGCCGCTATGCGAATCGACAGGGTTAGTCTTTTGTTGCCATCACACGCCCAATTACTATTTTTTACCTGGCAGTTACACTTAACATGAATTATTCTTTTTGTTTGATGTTAACATCAAAAGTGAAGTAGTTCTGTTTTGTTTTAGAAGTTAACCTACATCATTTTGGTGGCAATTTTTTGCCTTGGGATTGTTTAGGCAATAGTCCCAGAATATATCTACAGATAGGTGCTTCATAGCTAATATTTGTTTAGCTAACATTTCATTGTTTTCCTTAGCAATGGCATCATGTTATTGTTATAAAATGCTATAGAAGCCAAACCTTTTCCTTTTATTATTATTATTATTATTATTATTATTATTATTATTGAATTTAAATCAAGGAAGTACTCTTAATCTATCTGCCATGCAAATTTCTTACAATATTAAATTAATTAATCTAGTTTTATCCGATTTCAAGTTGATTTTTTATTAAAAAAAAAAAATTTATAATCATTTAATAGGATAAAAATTTTTAAAGTAAATACCTATTTTTGTTCCAGTTCATAATTGTAGATGCCTATCTTTTTTATTAATTATATAATTTTACAATTAGTTCTTTAATGTTGTGTATTATTAATTCTTTCTGTATACTTGTAATGTGAACTTGAATTGAAGGAAAATGTGAAGACTTAATTATTCAATATACATAATTTATTGGGATTCAGATTCCCGTTTTAGTACTATGGTTTCAAATTTCATCATCGCATTTGTAAAATTTCGGAAACAACAAATCAAGAAAATTCATTTCCACAAAAACTGATATTTTTTTATTTTTTCTCTTTCTTCTTCTCTTCTTTTTATACCACTGCTATTACGAAATTTGAACTACAATTAGTTTTCCTTTTTATTATTCTAGTGACATTATTTTTTCAAAATCTGACTAGATTTGAAGGAATAAAGAAGAAAAATCGAGTGTCAGTTTGTCCTCTCCATCTCTCCTATTTTTCAGCGCCCTTTATTAAACTTAATATTGGAAATGGATTTAGAGGATCAAAAAAATTTTGAACTAGATAGTTTGAGTTCCAGCTCTAAAAACTACTATTTGAGGGCTGATCGGGAAAAGAAAAATTGGGTGTTAGGATGCCCATTCTATTTCTTCTATTTTCTACCTTTTTTTTTCAAATTTAACATTGGAAATTGACTCAAATGGTAAAAAAACTTTGGATTAGACAATTTGAGCTTCGGGAACCACCGTTTTGAGGGCTGATTGGAAAAAGAAAAATCGAATGTCAGATTGCCCTCTTCATTTTTCTTGTTTCCTGGCTTCCATTCTCAAATATAACACTGGAAATGGACTCAGAGAGCTGAAAAACTTTGGATTAGATAGTTTGAGTTTTAAAAACCACTGTTTGAGGGCTGATTGGGAACAGTTCCTTCACTTACTATACATATAACTAATATATAATATTTTCTGCAGAGATAAATTCAAATTGCATCATTTATTATAACTTGGTTATATTCAAATTGCACCATCTATTATAACTTGGTTATATGTAAGTTATATATTAATTATATGTATAAATAGATATAACTCATATATAGTTAACATATAACACATGTCTTTATTATTATTATTATTAAAAGAAGTGTCAAGTAATACATGTATCATGCATGTTTCTAAGCTCTACTATTTGTACCCTTTTGTCCTCTCTTCAATTAATTCATTTTTCTTTCAATTTGATTTTTTTATCTTTCAAGCAGACCAACCTTTGGAGAGAGAGCTTATTATTATTATTATTATTATTATTATTATTATTATTATTATTATTTGCAATAGAAAGAAATGGATAGAGAGGGATGAAAACAAAAGGAAAGAGAAAAAAACAAAAAGCTAAATATGTTTCCCTTAGATTCAAATTGGTTGAGAGTGACTTGTATAGACCATTCTTGCTCAGCTATGTCACTTCCATCTCCTAGATCTATTCAATCTCAACTTTCCCAGTTTTCTAATCTCTCCACCTAATTTGATTCCTACCTCAACCACCACTCTAATTTTTTATAGGATAAATTACATTAATGGTACTCAAATTATTTAATTGGTAAGAATTCAGTATATAAATTATTATTTGTAATAGAAAATTTTTTAAAATTTAATTCTTTAATATAAAAGTATCTGCTAATAAAATTTGTTAAGTCATTTAATATAATGCTGATGTGGACTATATGTAAATGTTACGTATACAAAATAGGTGGTTTCCACACAAAAATTTCACCTTTCTCTCACTTTCCCTCAAATAAAATATAATCAAATATTTCGTTAAATGGTGAAATTTTGTTGTGGAATTTATTTTGTACAAATGACATTTATATATAAAATTTTTTTACTGATATGGAAAGCTCATGTCAGCATTTCGTTAACTGATTTAACAAATTTAGATTACTGGTATCTTTTGTTACAAAATTAAAATTTAAGAGATTTTATATTATAAATAATAGTTTAGATACTAAGTTGTTACAAATTAGATATTTAAAGTATCTTCGGTGTAATTTTTCCGTTTTTTATATGCCCTATTTCATTTCTTTCACTCTGAGTAAATAATAATAGATAAAGAACTTTAGTTCCATTTTCAATCGAAAAACAAATGAACTCTCATTTGTTTCTTCTTTTCTCTTATAGCCCTCCTCCTTCATCTTCTTATGTTTATTTCCTCTTATTTCCAAGTAAAAGTCATGGCATCACTACACTCATAAAGAGCTAGACTCCGACACCATAGACTTCGTCAAGTGTTATTGATTCGCTCAGGTCTATGTGTCAGCAGCGGAAGATTTATTTGGATTGAAAGGATCTCTAGGTTTCAGTCAAAATTATAGATTTCAAAAATTTTTAATTTTACCAAAACATGCAATCAAATATTGCATAACATGAAAATACATTTTTCATGTTAACCTTGAGCATTTATCCATAACTTTTAGCAAAACATATTTTGTAACTTTTATGGATAATATCCATTTTGCCAAAATTATCCCATGATTTAAAAAACAAAATGGAAAATAAAAGGATTAAGACAAACCTTTTATTACTGAGTTCACCAAAGTACAAATAAAAAAAAAAGACAAAAAACTTTAGTTGCATTGATGAAACTCATTTATTAGTCATAGATGTATGATCACAAATTTCTTCTTTTGACAAATTTATAAGCTACTAACACTTTATGAGATTTTTCTCAATATTTTCTTTCAACGCTCATACCATATGAGAGAGAAAATTTTTAAAAACAAAAACAATTTTTGCTCGAGAGAAAATAAAGAACCAGAAGATGATTAAGAAGAAGAAGGAGATTAAGAAGATTAAAAAGGAGAGAAGGGCCAAAGGCCAACCAACAGGAAGAAAAAATTTTCAACCTCATTTAAGGTTGGCAGACGAAAAATTTTCTGATTTTTTGACTATTTTTTTTTTGAATTTTTGATTTATGATACAATGATGGTGCAACAATCGTATAACTCATTTTCTAACTACCACCATTAATCATAGAATCAATCTTCTCTTCTATTATATGTGGTAATTACTTTAATATACTACTATAATTAATTTAATCAACTTAATTAAATTATTATAATTTTAATTAACACTTTAATTAAAATTATAAATAGGAGAAATAATTAAAATTAATCAACATTAATTTTAACTCAAAAATATAAGTGATCATTTCTAATTTAATTCTGAATTAAATTACTCTCCACATATTTATATGGACTAGACTAATAATGTATTTTGGGTGTGACTTATAAGGTCAAAAATTTTATCAGAACGGAAATATAATATTAACTCTTTAATATTATATCAGTCACAATTTCGGAATTCCTCATATACCCGGATATATTAAATATCATTCCAAAATTCTTTTTTTAATTACCGATAAAATCACAAATATTATTTTGACCTTTAAATCATAATATTAAGTCCTCTCGTTATGATCCCGATATTGATTAGGGTCACAGCATGTCAAACCATATTAGTCAATATACTAATGAGTAATAATTTGCGTTCTGATTAAAATAAGACTTATCATTATTAATTTAATTAATAATTCAATTTTATATTGAATAAGTCATATTTCTCCTAGCCAAGAATTTATTTTATCAGAACCAAAATATCAACTCCATTAGGATCTTGCCCTGATGCTACAGGGTAATGAGTCATACTGTTGGTAATATCATGTCTCACTACATAACTAACTGTGGTAACTACGAGCCGGATTATCAAGCACGCATAGCCCAATACAAGGCAAGAGCACCTCCACAACTACCCATGAAAGGACAATCTTGACACTTCAAGTCAAAGGAATTTGAGTCATAAAAGACTCATATATTATGACCAAGATAATAACTGTTGACATCTAATATTATCTATGTAGTTATTATCAGGCGTCATTGTTCGGTACCTTTAACTCTTTAAGAACCCACTGGTTTATTTAGATATCATTATATCATGGAGAATGAGATTACTCCTTAAAATAAACCATGTGATAACCTAGAGATTCAATGAATGACCAATTCATTGTCCTATACTGGTTATGAATATTTTTAAGATTATCTTTTACCAGAGATATTTATCTCATTGTTATCAACAATTTAATAATAAATTCTCTGTAGATAATCAAAGAGTCGTATATTTCATTGCATTCATAATATAATCAACAACTTGAATATTTATTTATTATGAATGTAAAATATACATGTGTTTATTATGGTATAAAATTTAATATATAAAAAAGCAGTGAATACAATAGGGCATATACACCACTGATAATATTATGAAGACCACATGAGCGTGACAAGTTCAAGTAAAAACAGAAAAATGAAAGTAATATTTGTAAATACCAAAACATGTTGCCGCCGTTTGCGATAATAAAAAAAAGTGATGTTTAGGGAAATTTTCTTTAAAAAATGGAGGTTTTGGAGTAATTTTTTCTAATTTATTTGTTATTATTTTTATTTTCAAAGCAAATAATTAAAGCTGCCTTAGGATTAAAGAAGAAATCCATTTTTAAAGATTCCTCAAAAATGCCTTTGTCTTTTATTTTCCTCAAATAATCAGCATGTTTTTTTGTTTTACAATTCTAACCTTCGTTTATCTCCCTTAAGGAAGGACCACTTCCCTTCTTTTTGAAAGTTCTACTTGTCTATGCCGCATATGGGATTTAGATCGCAATTCCTACTCCAACTTCACCATTGGCAGCATTGGCAACTTCTTTAGCTGTGATGTCACCAGAACCAATGCAAACATCATTTCACTATTCTCTTTTTTTTTTTTTTAAATTTGGTGTTAATAATATGAAGAAGAAGAAGAAGAAGAAGAAGAAGAAGAAGAAGAAGAAGTGAAAAGAAGAGGAGAAATAGGGTTAATCAAAAGAGATGTCGGAGTTTAAGAGAAAAGTTGAAAGCTGAAATTGAAAATGGACAAGGAGAGAGAATACAATTATGCTTTTGATTTTCTTAGCAATCGTGTCTTTATTTGAATTTCTGTAATACCTATCAACTTGATCTCTCTAATAATGTAAATGAAAATTCACATATATTATGTACTAGAGGTGTTTGATGAAAAGTTGTTGAGATAAGTGATAGTATTCGTATGGTTGTATTTGATTTTTAAGGAGAAGATAAAGTAAGTTGATGTGATGTATAAAATAAAAGTGTGTGATTTGATAAGGAAAGAGAGTGTGAAGTGTATTGAGAAGTGAGTGATAAGAAAGAATTGTTTAAATTTAAACAATTTAGAGCCTTAGAATAGACAACTGATTTGATGAATCACCTTTTGAATTTGTACTTGCAACATTTTTAAAGGGAAAAACATTTCCATGAAAGGCAACTTGTTTGGCAAAGAAAAAGCTGAATTTCAGTTCTCCAATTATATAATTTGTAATAATTCGGTATCTGAAAAATTATTTTTAATACAAAGGTATTCCAATTATGTAAATTGTAACAAATCAGTACTTCAAAAATTATTTGTAATACAAAAATACCTTAATTTTTATTTTATAATACAAAAATACTTCAACTTTTATTTTGTAACTAAATAGTATTTTTGTCTTTGACTATTAGTCTCCCTAACATAAATGTGATATAAAATATCCACATCAGATAAATTTTAATAAAAATAAAATTAGTTGTAATATTCACATTAGATAAATTTCAATTTTACTGATTGGGTATTACAACTAATTTTGTTTTTATTAAAATTTATCTGAATATTTTATATTATACTTTTATTAGAGAGACTGAGGAGTATTTGAAAGTGCTGTTGAGTGTTTCAAAAACATTTTTTGAATTTTTTTTTATTTAATTGACTAATTTTTTTAATTTTTATAAATTATTTTTTTTTTTCAAATATACTTATGGAAAAAGTATCTATTTATTTGTATCTACCAAAAATAGTTTTCAAAACTCAAAAAAATTAAAAATACAAATTTTTTTTTTCCGAAAAGCGTTTTTTCCAAACATAATATTAAATGAACCCTAATAGTTGAAGACATAAGTACTATTTATTTACAAAATAAAAGTTGAGAAACTTTTGTATTACAAATAATTTTTAAAGTACTGAATTGTTACAATTTACATAATTGAGGTCTTTTGTGTTACAAATAATTTTCAGGGTACTGAGTTGTTACAATTTACATAATTTGGGTACCTTTATGTTACAAATAATTTTTCAGGTACCGAGTTGTTACAAGTTATATAATTGGAGGATCGTGAGTAAAATTTACCCCAAAGAAAATTTTTGCAATCCAACATCTGAATTTCCCAAATGTTCATGACTTGAAAAGTTTTCATGGTCGGGAAAGAAAGTTTCCTCTCAGGAAAGGCTTGATGCAAAAATCTCTTGAGTTCCAGAAAGTTTTCATGAGCAGGAACTATGCTTTCATGACCGGAAAACTCAAGTCATAACTGGAAATGTGACAGAGACTAGCTATTGGAGAAAAGGACAAATCAAAGTCTGCCATGTGTAAAGCTCCAATAGATATATGAAGTGTCCTAACCGGAAAACTGTCTCTGTCAAACAACTTTGAATGTTCTTATATGAGAACATTAGGGGGAGTATGACACTTATTTGTGTTGGTTAATTGGAAGGTAAACATCATAAATAAACTTCCAAAATGCCTTAGAACATAAGAGTTTAATTTTAAGTGTGCCAAAACTCTTGCAATTTTATTTCTTATCTATTTTGTAAGAAAAGTTGAAGTGTTAACTTTAAACACTTGGGTCTAGATTATAAGAGTGAATCTAGTGAGAAAAACTCTTAGTTGGATTGTGTGTGAGTCTGTCTAAAATACAAAGGAATTGAGTGTTGTGTGAGCTATTAAAACAAAAGGGATTTGGTTCAGTATGAGCCTTGGGAAAACACTTAGTTGTGGGTGAGCTAAGAAAACTCTCCAGCTGTGAGTGAGCTAAGAAAACTCTCCAATTATGAGTGAGTCAGAAAAACTCTCTTGTATCTCAAGTTAAGATAGTAGAACTCCCAATTATAGTTAGGGAGAGGACTAAGGTTTGTTAACACTTGAACTTCTATAAATCCTTATATGCAATATTCTTTTGCTCCTTTACTTTCTATCTTATACTTGCATATTGCTCAAACACTCAAAGAAATCCATTAAGCTGAAAATGTTCATTTGCCACTAATTCTTCCCCCTTCTTGGTGCACCATCTTTCCAACAATTGGAATTAGAGCTTTGATCTCTTTAATTAAAGCTTAAGTGCAAGAGAAAGGATTAAGATGGTAAAGGGTGGAGTTAGCAACCATTTCCCTATTTTTTATGGTGCTAATTTTGCTCAATTGAAATCCCAAATGGAGCTCTTTATGGATAGTTAGTTTGTTGACTTATGGAACACTATTTACAAAGAGTGGAAAACACCAAGGAGGTAGAAGGTGTAGAGGGAGAAATTTCTCTAGATTATTGGACTGATGCTCAAAGAAAGGCCAATGGAAGAAATAAAAAAGTAATGACCATTGTTCTTTTGCCATTCCACAAGAAGATGGCTTCAAAGTGATGCATTGTTAAAGTGCTCATGATACTTGTAGAACCTTGGAGAACATCTATAAAGGAACCAAACAAGTCAAGTCCAAGAAGATCCAATTGCTCATTTCAGAGTATGAGCTCTTTAAGATGATGCTATTTGAGTCAATCACCGACATGACCAATCGGCTTCTTTCTATTATCAACAACTTAAGAAAAGTTGGGAAGCCTCTTGAACTTAAAGACATTAATAACAAAATTTTGAAAAGTCTTCTCATTAATGAGTACAGGTCAAGGGTCGCCGCAATTGAGGAGGCCAATGAAGACTTAAGCGCAATGTCTATCAATGTGCTCATTGGTAAAGTCCTCACTCATGAAACGACATTAGCAAGAGAGAAGGAGATGGAACTAGAAAAGGAGAAAAAGACTTTAGCTTTCAAAGCTTTAACTTCAAAGTATTATGAAGATGAAAGTTCCAGCCAAGAGGAAATGAGTGAAGAAGATAGTGATAAAGAGATTGTTAACTTTTTAAGAAAATTAAAACTTAAAGAGAAGGAAAAGTATAGTAACACATCAACTAAATCCTCCAAGTACTCATCAAGCCAAAAGAGAAGAACCTACATAAAGCAAAAAAGGCATGAGCCCTCAAGTGAAGGAGAAATTGCTGCCTCTTGCTTCATGGCCATACAAAAGGACTCCAATGAGGTAAGTTCTACATCTCAACCTTTTGATATTTTGTGACCAGCTTGATGATGATGATGACCTTATTGAGATCATGAACATAGAGATTGAGTAATCTAAAAAGAAATGTAATTTTTATAAAAAGAATTATTTAAAATTGAAAAATAATTTTGATGAGTTGCAAAAAGTGTTTTTGGAGCTTAAAACTTATAATGAGTCTCTTACGGATCATTAGATGATCTTTTATCAAAACCTTCAACTTTTTCTTTGCTTGAAGAAAATAATATTTTAAAAAGTGAGATTGAAGAGCTTAGAAACTTAATTTCAAAATTTCACAAGGGAAAGGAAATTTTGGATACATTTATTATATCTCAAAGGCCTCCTCTAGTGAGACATGGTTTAAGTTTCAATGGAGTTTCAACATCATCATCTCCACCTAGCTCAATATTTATTAAGGCTATTACACTACAAACCTCATCCATTAAGAAAATTGGCTCTAAGGCCAAAGACAAGACACACACTAAAGCCACTATTCAAAAGAAAAGTAGTAAGAGCTCACGGTCTAAGAGGGAAACTTCAAAAGACCAACTATGCCTTCTTATATAAAAGGCATGCACCTAAGGTTTCACACACCATACAACATTGTTCTTGCTCACATGATCATTCTTTACATATTATGAAACCTAAACACCATGTAAAGTGGTAAGAAATTTTTATGTCCAAGCAATGCCAATACTGCATGGATTTGGGCACATAAACAAGCATTGTTTTATAAGGAAGGCTCCTTGAAAATCTTCTAAAGCTAACTCTCATGGACCCAAATTTAAATGGATACCAAAAATTGCATGATTTTTTTGTAAGTTGCCTACAAGTGGTTAAAGACACATATTCAACAAAATGTCTTCTCTCAAAGTGATCAACCCTATTGAACTCAATTTGGCATGAAGAAGGCGCTATTCAAAGAAGTGATCACTAGAGTGAAAGTCAAATTTTATGAAAAAGTGCATCAAGATCATGAAACCATCTTCAAATCAATAAACATTCAATAACTCAATTTTTATGCTTTAAAGATGCTATGCTTATCTTGATACTTTTGATATATGTGAAACGTTTGACCAATTGAGTTCTTAGAGCTATATTTGGTGTTCTTCAAGACTCAATTGACCAAATATATTCTATATGTATTTGTATGACCAACAATTGGTATCATTTGCTATATTTGTTAGCAATTAGTATCATTTGTTATTTTCATAATCATTTTTTTGTGTTTTAAAAAGTTTGTAATATACATTAATCTTTTGGTATCATGTTGCTTAATCTTTTGATATTCTATTTTATCTTCTCTATTTTTGTGCCCTAAGTGGTTAACCATATGCTACTTGCTTATATTCTTTTTGATCTTGACAAATGGGAAAGATATAAAAAAACATAAGAAAAATGTAAGAACATGAAAGAGGAAAGATCTTTAAAAAACATAAAAAGGGAGAGATCTAAAAAGTTTGACTTTTTAATATATGATTGACCATATAATGGAATATGCTAATCAAAATGGATTGCCTTGAAACAAGATATAATTATTTTTCAATATGTTAATTTCATTTCTTTATGCTTAATTTTATTATTTTGTATAGTTTGACTGTCAAAATAAAAAATTGGGAGATTGTTCACGTAAAGGTGATTAATCTTTAATTTAATTTTAACAATCAAATTAAATGTCACTAATGTTTTCATTTAATGTTGTTTTTATAGCATACCAAGTTTCAAGTAAAAAAGTCATGTTTACTTAGTAAACAAGATGGTCAAGTGTTGTAATTCCCAATGGGGAAAGAAATTTCGCCACCGGGAAGGGCCTTGCAATTGGAAAAGAAAGTTTCCGACCAGATTTAATTAAATCTAAGGAACCTTGAGATACATTGGAGTTCATGACTAGTTTCCCGACCGATAAACTCATCGGGAAAGTTATGTTCACGACTGGAGAAGAAGACTCGCGTTCAGTACTAAAGGACCTTGAGATCCATAAACATTTCATGATCGGGAAATACATGTTCATGACTGGAAAAAACATGTTCATCATCGGAAAAGTTTTCATGACTAGAAAAGAAAGTTTTTCCCTAGGGACAGGCTCAATGCAAAAATCTCGCGTTCCAAAAAGTTTTCATGACTGAAAAAATAAAGTCACGACCGGAAACTATGCTTTTATGACTGGAAAATATGATAGAGACTAGCCGTTGGAGAAAAGGACAAATTAAAGACTGCCACTTGTAAATCTCATATGGATATATAAAGTTTCCCGGAGCTTGACTGCCAATGTTTATCCATAGATTTCTCAATTGAGTGAGAAGAGGTTGATGACTAAATGAGTGACTCAGCTTAGTGGACAAACTTATTTGGAAATTTTAGTAGAAGACTTTCCCTGTAATTTAGGAGGCTTAGCCCCTGTATAAAAATTTCACTTCATTCCTGATTGAATAGAATTTTGATAACACCTTTGACAATGCTTATAATAAATAAAAGGGTAAAAATACACTTCTTTTATCTATGAAACATGGAGTTTGAGATTATTAAAGATAAAATCCTCAGACCACACTAATGACTGATCACACTTTTGTTATTTGGATTCTAGTATCTTAATATGGGTTGCAAATCATATATCTGTAAAAAAAATGTAGAAGTTTTCTCCATATAAAGAGAGGGGTTAATGCTAGCTAATTAATGTGAATGGCTTTCTAAATCTGATCAATAAGATAGGATGATATGTAAGATACGTGTTGTAATGACGATGATTACAAATCAAATTTAATAAATAACACAATCAAAATCTTATCTCGCATGCATAATATCATCAAAATCTGAGATCCTGTAATGTTATGGACCTTACATTATCTTATATCTATTTTATGCAGCAACACAACTGTTTAAGTCCTACAACTAATTCATAACATGTATAATAATTCACGAGGAAACAATGAAAATATGGGAATTGTTCTGTAAGTATATAGAGAGGAGAGGAAATTTTATCACATTAGTTTTGAGGAGAATGAAGCATGAACATAATGATTCTGAGTCTTCTGATTAATATTTGACAAGCTATTTGACCAGTAAATGAAGATTTGGAACCACACTGAAAGAATTAATGCTAGGTTAGCAGGTTCAGTGCAACAGAAACATACTTTCAGACTTTCAGTTGCATAATGAAGTATATAGACAATGATATTTTTTCATGATAAGCACAGAACTTTGCTCATCCTATTAATTATATAGCATTCAGTTTCTTCAATATCAGAATTATAAGTACAAAATATCATCTAAGTGAATGCTATATATAAAAAAGAAAATATTGAATGCTATTGAATAGAGACATAGTCATAGTACTATCAAAGAAACAGAATCATATTATCAACATTTCATTAGCAGACATTGTCTTTATAATTTATAAAAAGGACAGTAGTAAAGACAGAATTATATATGATGTATTGGTGTAAATATAAGAATAAATTCATAGTATTAAAAAGTGTAGGTTCAGCAGTTTTGAACACCAAAATTTCATCATGATAGAACTTTTGAATATTTCCTTCCAATTCTATTCTAAAACAAATTTCAGGATGGGAATGTAAAGATAATCATCTTCGTGCAAAGAGTGAAGACTGATCTGAGTAACTGGTCTCACCATACCATAGAACAATGGTCTGATTTAGCCACACAAAATCACAAGAACCACTAAGTGAAGAAGAATTATTAGAAATTTCTTTTTCTGGCTATATACTACTAAGACCAACATAGATATCATCCTCTCCCAGAAAAAACACCAAGTCATCCTCACAAGATCTCTCCCCAGTTCCATTTCTGCCTCCATTTTCAGGCTGAGCTTCTCTAGCCTCCTCTTCAGACTCAGAATTAGCAAACACCACTTTCACATATTTCTTTCCTCTCCCCATCACCTTCTTCGTGTTCGTTGCCGCAGACTTCATCTTCATCCTATCATTTATACCTCAGGTCTCTCACTTCCCTGCTCCACGGGCCCTGTTTCATCAACGTTTACATTCATATTCATTTTCTCATCTTCATTCTTTTCAGCTTCTTCTTCCATGCCCACATCATTGTTTTCCCCCTTTTTGTCTTTTCTCTCCCCACTGCCATAATCATCACCATCACTATCATCAGAAATTACAACCACATTTTCCGAATTCGTTTTCAATCCCTCGTTATCCCCTTTCTTTTCATCCAAGAAAGAATCACCACTCAAGTTTTCCCCTTTCTTGTTACCCAAGAAACTTCCCAAATTGTACTTCAACTGAAAACACCCAATATCACAATAATACTGCTCCTTCCCTTCCACCATCATCTCCTCAGCCGGCGGCGCCACTGCCACACAATGAAAGGGTCTCCTACAGTTTTGACACATCAAACAACAGTCCTCGTAAACTCTATCATACTCATATAAGTGGTAACAGTAGGGGCACAGGGTCCAAATAGTTCCGTTATCGATCTCGACATCCTTTCTTTTCTTTTTTGGTTCATAACTGCAGTTTTTTAGCCCATTGGCTTCTTGGGGTTTCTTATTCGGGTCAGATGAATCCATCTTCGAAAGAAAAAAGAACTGCCTTGATGGAGTTTCTTTAGAGACCGAAATCAAGCAGAGAATGGAAGAGGTGATGATTTGAAAAGAGTGGAACAGAGACTTGATGATAGCAATAGAACAGTAGGGACTAAGTGGGCGTCTGCTTAGGCGGAGACGAAACGATGGAGGTGAGACTGAGAGTAGAGTCCGATAAAGGTATTTGGTTACGGACTCAATTCTTTTCTTCCTCAACAAAAGTGACAGTTCACACTCCACACCAGCTTGGCATAAAGGTATTTAACTAAGAATTTGAGATAATTAATACATATAATTTTTATATAGATTTGATATAGTAATTTCTAATAAATAAATGATAAAATATTATAAGGTAGTTCTATAATAAATAAATAAAAACATTTAAAAAAAAAAGCTCTATAATGCCAATTTCTTTGAATTTGGGATTTAAGTTCCATTTGTCGTCTAATATCAATTCTTCGAGCGCTCATATTTATTAAATCAGAATTTTGAATTTGACTGCCACCACTATCACCACCACTACCATCAGTAGCACCAACACCAGCACCACCACTAGCATCAATAGTAAAAAAGCTATGTTCCTGTGTAGGAACAAAACCTGAATATGAGGGTCGGAAAATTGTCAAACCCATAAAATCTAGTGGTCTCCGAGGTGTATGAGAATGTTGTGAAAGAGGAGGCATAGTTGTCGCCTATGGATGCATCCATGGGTTGTATGTAGAGACATGCCATGATGTAAATGGGGTCGAAGAGTAAAAGTCTGATGCTGAAGAGGGTTGCGTTGAAAAGATAAATGTTGGAAAGATGGTGCACTTTTGAGCAATGTGCAATTGAAGTATAGAAAGTAAGGAGAAAAAGAAGATTTCACACAAGGATTTATAGAGGTTCCGGTGTTAACAAACCCTAGTCTTCTCCCCAACCGCAATTGGGAGTTCTACTATCTCAACTTGAGATTATAAGAAAGTTTCATATCTCACTCACAACTAAGTGTTTTCTCAAGACTCACACCGAACCCAAATCCCTTGTGTTTTAATAGCTCACACAACAACAAATTCCTTGTATTTTGAACAGGCTCACACACAACTAAAACAAAAGTTTTTTTCACTAGGATCACTTACAACCTATACCCAAGTGTTTAAGGTTAACACTTCAACCTTTCTTACAAAAAGATGATAATTAAAATTGCAAGAGTTTTGACACACTTAAAATCAAGCTCATTACTTTTTAAGCCCTTTTGGAGGTCTATTTATAATGTTTATCTTTTAATTAGCCGTTACATATGATGCCAAAACTATTTCTAACGTTCTAAAAAAGTTTGACAAAAAGCTGTATGTCAAAGACAGTGTCCCGGTCGGAAAATTCATATAACCGTTGGAGCCTTACAAGTGGCATCTTTAAATTTGTCCTTTTCTTCAATGGCTTTTTAACGGCTAGTTTCAGTCAAATGTTCTAGTCGGAAAATTCATTTTCCCAGTCTATACTCAAGTCCCGGTTGGGAATTTACCATGTCTCAGTCTGCTTTTGCTACTGTAACTTTAAAATATCAGAATGCAGAGTTTTCCCATTCAAGACATATATTGTCCCGGTCTGTACTTGAGTCTCGGTCGGGAGTTGTGTGTCTCCAGGAAATGTTTGATTTGTTCAATAAGCAAATCAAATCTAATTGATTTGAAACTTCGTACTCTATCAAAACAACATTAGATAAAAACATTAATAACATTTATTTTGATTGTCAAGCTCAAAATAGAGATCAATCACCCTAAGGTTAACAATAAATGCAGAAGACATATACGATCTACTAGATATGAATGGCCCAGGATCTATATAAGAAGCTTGATATTGTTGAAGCTGATAAAAATAAATAGGTTGTAGCACCTGAGGACATGGTACAAATGGAGGGACAGGAACATCCTTGTGCCGTTGTGGGCGACGGCGTGATGGCTGATCAGATGGAGCACGTGCTTGCTGTAGTTCATCTGAAATTGGGTAAAGAACTGGTGCAGGTTGAGGAGGTAGCATTGTTACTCTCTATCTATCTTCACGCAGTACTGTTAATGAATTGGTGGTGATTTGTTATGCATTATGTGCAAAGTATGGTAATGAGAAATGCTTAGTGTATCGACCTATAATCAATTTAAAAATTTATCATATTGAATTATTTGCATAAGATGTAAGTAATATGAATTTATAAAAGTCATTTATTTTAGTCAAATTAGAGTAAGTATATACATACTGACGCTCCCACAGCAGCACCTTGATGTGAGATTCATCTTCTTGTAACTCGTCAATACCATTTCATATATTGTGATTATTAATAAAGTGGACTGTCTGATAGTATGTCTGTAACCACATGATTCGCTCTGTTGTTCCATAATTGAATCCATCTTGAATGTTATTCAACCCAATTTATACTTGTGTGGTTGTTATGTAGAATAATGGAGTGAAGCTGCTCTGTTGTGATGGGTGAGGAATTGGTTGTTAGAAGCCAAATTGTTTGAGAACTCGATCGAACTTGTGTCACTCTACTGTATACATGCATATCAATGGCACAACAGCCCTCCATATCTGATGACTTCTTAGGCAGTCAGCCGATAAAGATTAAATAATATCTGCCGTATATGACTCTCATACAATCTATTCAATTAAATGTAATTTTTTAAGGGTTATTAATTGTCATAACTAATAAAAATTTTAAATGATAACAAAACATACCTCATTATAGCGATAAGTATTTAATCTGTAACGGATCTGAAAGAGCTCGTGAGTAGCTACTTCATACACTATCTAATTATCGATCCATCTGTTGACAGTAAATATATAACATTTAGTTATGATGATGTTATATTAATAAATTGATTATTATTATTATTATTATTATTATTATTAAGTTGTCGACATAAAATATAACTAAAAATTCTATTACCCTATTATTATTTAATTGAAATATTTAATAATAATAATAATAATAATAATTTCACCTTATTTAATTCAATATATTTATTTATAATTAAATAATTACCAATCATTATTAATTTAATTAATTTAATACTTCTAAATTATGTATCTAAATATTCATAATTAACAACTTATTATTATTTCCATTTAAAATAGAACTACAAATCCAATCATTATTATTATTATTATTATTATTATTATTATTATTATTATTATTATTATTATTATTATTATTATTACAACAAAATCTAACTAAAAAAATTACAATAACTTATTCTCAACAACAAATATAAAACAAACATAATAATTTAAAATATACATTTAAAATTATTACTAGCCTTTTCTATCAAACTATCCTTTCTTTTTCAACTTTTCTCCCATGATCACAAACAAACTCCTACAAAAATTAATTGAAATATAATAATTATATCAAAATATATAATAAATTTATCTACCGAAAAATTTACTTTCTAAAATTTATTTACCTATTAATTTATTTTTGCAAATTTATTATACAAAAAATGTAACTACTAATATTTTTGATAAATAATTTAAAAAATTAGAAAATATTATACAAATTTAGAGAACATATTACAACAACTTTTTCGCAACACTCATGCCAAAAATATACAATTAAAATTATTAGTAAGCTTTACTTCCACAAAATTCTTTCTTTAGCAACTTTTCTCCTACAATCGCAAACAAACTCCTACAAAAATTAATTGAAATAATAAAATTATGTCAAAATAAATAATAAATTTATCTACCTAAAAACGTATTTTTTTTTAAATTTATCTATCTACTTATTTATTTTTACAAATTTATCTATACAAAAAAATGTAACTACTAATATTTTTGATAAATAATTTAAAAAATTAAGAAATATTATACAAGTTTGGAGCACATGTTACAACAACTTATTCACAATACTCATGTAAAAAATATACAATTAAAATTATTACTAAGCATTACTTCCACAAAATTCTTTCTTTATCAACTTTTTTCCCACAATCACAAATAAACTCCTACAAAAAAATAATTGAATTAATAATAATTATGTCAAAATATATAATAAATTTATCTACCTTAAAATTTATTTTTTAAAATTTATCTATCTACTAATTTATTTTTGTAAATTTATCCATACATAAAAATATAACTACTAATATTTTTTATAAATAATTTAAAAATTTATGAAATATTATATAAATTTGGAGGATATGCAAATTTACCTCTTGTGATCTTCTCCCTTTTAAACTTAGTAACTAATTTTCAAAAAAAAAAAAAAGATATGTGATTTGCTAAACAAATAAAAAAAGAAAGGAAAGGAAAAAAAAGAAAAATGGTGCTGAGATGTTTTGAAAGAAACAAAGAAAATGAAGAGTGAAAATGGAGCTTTGGAGTGTAATTGCCGTCCTTATGATCTTTGGAGCAGAGGGAATTGAGTTTATATTTTGAAGAAAGTCATGGGTTGGTCACGAATTTTAATTCAGATAATCAATTCTCTGTTTTGTGGTGAAAAGAAATTTCAATGGAAAAGTTGTTGCCTGACTTCAGTGCGCTATTTCTTTTGGCACACTGGCATTGTTAGTGCGCTGTTTTGACTGATACACTAAGGGTTAATCTCTTACTTTGATCTAAAAACTACCAGAAATTTAGAATTTTCTTAAAAAGTGCCTAAAAAAGAAATATTTTTTCCAACAACCCTAATATGAGAAATATGCCTACTTTTTTTTTTCTCTTCTTGAAGCAAAAAGGGTTGATTTTTGGTTGACCTCAAATCACTCATTTATATTTTTTTTTATTGATTCGTTTCTAAAATAATTGATTATTCTACATATTTATGTTTTTATTTTATTTGTTTTATTTTTCATGATTTTATCGTCTTATTACGGTGTTTGGTTTTATCATCTTATTATGACATTTTGTTTCTGTTGTCTTGTTACGATATTTTTGTATAGACGATTCAGACATGTCGTCAGTATATTGCAGAACTGGAATCATAAATATTCTATTCACTATAATATTATCAAATATGTAGGTTTTGAGCCGATTTATTATGCTATTATTAATCTGAGTGCTGTGAATTTTTTTACTATTTCATCTTCCATAATTTTTAGCAGATTTGTATATATTTTTATCAATATATTACTAGTTTACATCAATAAAATTATTTTTCCTGTCAAAAAAATTAAGTTCCAATTTACAACAAATTTTAATTTTTTTAATTATCATTATTTAGATATTAACAGAATATAATCTGGATCGAGAAGAGTGAGATAATCACATTGCTGCTTTCAAAAAATAAGAGTTCCGCATTATATTTCTTCAAATTTAAAAAATTTTCAGTAATTCTTAAAATAAATATATTGAATATTATTATATCAATAAAATTATCAATATGCTCAGACAACCAATTTCGAGTTCAAATATCTAATCCAACATTTTCTAAAAGAAATTTAAATCCAGAGCTTTTCACATCACACTTCTGAGAAGGAAACCTACCAATATAGAAAATTGAAAAGCAAAAATATTAATTTTGCAAATAATCATCCTCAAATGGAAGAAAAAAAAATGAAAGAACAAAGTGCAATTAGAGAGAAAGCTGAAGGGTTTCCGATTTCCACAACGTTCAAATGACGTTTGATTACCTTCCCTTATAATGAAATTCAGTTTAATATTAAATTCTCTTATGTTTGTTGAAATGAAGGAAAATTAATTCTGATTGACATAAAAGATATATAATTATTTAATTTTTAAATAAATATTTTTAAAAATAATTTTCATTCAAATGATCATAAGTATAGTAAATTATGAAAAAAAAAATATAATAAATTAAAATAAAGGATAATTGCCAAAAATAAACTGAACTTTAAATACACAAATTTTTAAAATTTTAGCAATTTATTAATTCTGACAAAATCTTACTTACATAACATAAAATTATGGCAAGAATAAAAAATTGTATTGATTCGAAAATCAAATCATCTTAGAAATTTTAAAACATAAATTTTTCCTGCAACATACTTTGTTGACTAGACAACTTCTAAACACAATAGTTTCATATATTATTTTTCGAATTTAAATAGAGATTTAGATTTTAAAATTTTAGAAAATAATAAAAACGACAGCGTTTTAAAATTTCAAAAATGATTCAATTTCCTTATCAGTACAACCATTTTAATCTAACCAGAATTTTATATCATTTCAGCAAAATTTCACCGGAATTCACAAATTAATAAAATCTTAAAAATTTATGTATTTAAATGAAAAAATAGAAAATACAATTTAATTTTTATACAATCCTAAAAATTCTGTTTCTTTTTTACAATTATCCCTTAAAATAATAAATATTTATCCTTCATTTTACTTTTGAAAAATAGTTTAAAATGACTTTTCTAATTAGATAGATGAGAAAGTACAAATCTTATAAATTTTACAATATTATAATTAACATGATAAAAAATGCTAGAAAACAATAGCAAATAAAGCTTAAAATAAAATTGAACGGAAACATTCCCAAGTTTCATAACCATAAAAATTAAGTAACAATAAAAAGCATTGCAGAAGAACAGAAGATATTCCCTCCGTTTAACAACATATATAGAGCAACTTCCTGTATGAATTGTCCGCTACAATGTCTATGTTGTATGCTATTTTTTTCTCCATAGTCAAAAAGAAATGAAGAAATTGAAGTGCCAAAAAAATGATCAGTGACTGTTGAAGAGATCAAAACAAGGTTTCTTGGCATGTGGGACTCTATCTAGTGGCGCCATTACTGATTGCTGCCTTCATCTTTCTCCGAAGGGCTAACACAAAATATACGTAAGTCTCAGTTGCAGCCACCACAAAAACTCCTACATAGATGCAAACAGTCGTTGCGCACACATATAAGTACCTGGAGTAAAAACGCATACCATCAGTTTACTGTAAATAATATATCTTCAATACAGGTGGCATCGCAGCAATTGCTCAAGCCACCACTCATGTTAAAATTTACAAAATGCATTGCAAATCCTTGAGGATTTTAGTTTTTCTGGAATAATATGTAGTGCTGGGATGGCAATCCTGATATATCTCTAAATTTTATAAGCTATGGATAAATAATGGCAGCAAGTTCAGAAAGACTTACTTGGGAGAGAAAACGCTCCACACAAACAAATGGTTCCTCATTACTAGCAACACAATGGTGTATGCAGTCAACAAAATGGAATTCAAGCCTAGTGGAACCAGGCAAGGATAGCTTATCATTATTTTCAGAAAGTGCCCTGAATGTCCGCTTTGAGGTGTAACTGTATAGCTCATCTCCTTCACAGATATGTACATCACCAGGCTGAGAAGAAACAGCATGGTGGATGCATATGTGCTAATGAACATCAAAATGCCAGACAGTAATGCGGAGTGACTTGAAAGGCCCTGGCAGTGACCAAAGACGAAGTATGAAATTAGATGACCTGCACTCAAATCTAAAATATAGTACACAGCAGACCATCTGCATACTATAGTGGGTGTTGAAGAAGGATCACAAACTATAATAGGAAAGTAAGAGTCTGTACAATAAAAGCGCCAGCAACATCGATCGTAGCCAAACCATTACTGTTACCAAGAGCAAAATGTCCTGCCATTCCCATATAGTACAATAGAGAAACCTAAGAGTGCACAAAGAGAGAGAATAAAAAATTGCCCCAATATTACTACTTGAAATGCAGTCAGCCCTTTGGTAAATGGAAACAGAAACTTTTTATCAGCACAGAGATCAATTTACTGACTGTTTTACCCAACTGAACATCGTTACATACAGAAGAATACAACAAGATTATACGACTATCAGTCACATCCTATTGGGAATACATATCCTATTCCTACTTCAGTCAGAAAAAAGTTCGGTTGGTAATAACATAATCTCTTACTTCAACAACTTATGATGCTTAAGGCTTATAAAAAGTTCAAGTTTCAGATATTCTAGTTAGAATTCATAGCTGCAGACTCGCTCTTTTGTCAGCTGGTTAAACAATTGATCTACTTAAATCATATATTCTAGTAAGAATTCATGCTAAAAGATTTTTATGTTAGCCTTAACAACAACAATTATGATCAACTTTAATCCAAAGAATTCATGCAAAAACTTTCAAATGTTAATCTTGACAAGTTATAGAAACTTACCTCAAGCCATTCCTTATTTTGTGGCCTGCTATAGGAATAATAGAGCATGCTGCTCAAGATTTGCAAGAGAAGCAGAAAGACAGGCATTGAATTGATTGGCTGTTGGAGCAACAGTTGCAGAAGACACCAACATAAAATGTATGTCAACCCAATCAAATAAGAAGAATCTCTGAACTCCAATAATGGAAAATTGTATTGAACGTCAGTGGAAACTAAAGTTGATGGGTTGATATTATATCTTGAACATGTAGCAGGGACACAAATGGGAATAATCCATGGCAAGGCTACAACAGTGCCGATTGTGGCAGCGCTAAGAATCACATATATTATCTGAGCTAACATTGTAGCACGGTGAACAGATGAAACAACTGAATTCTCATTGAACTCCAAAATATACAATAAAACCAACAAACCAGAAATCAAAAAGCAAAATCCCACTGCTTGAACAATTTTTTTCTGAGATCCAAACAAATACAACGTGATAAACCCTAAACTGATCACTAGGAGACCAGAGACTAATTGAATTGATCTCATATTATCACTCCCAGCTTGTTCAAGCCACTTTGAAATGTCTGGAAGATGAGTCCAATTTATGCCACCTTGATGCCAACCCCTCAAAATTCGTCCAGAAATAAGGAGCAAAAAGATGGAATAAACTTGAAAATTGCTTTTTCCATTCTGCCCCTTCAAACCTAATGCACTTCCACTTCTCTCAGGAAGAAACTGCACCATTTTTCGGAGTAATAAAAGCAACAAGGTGGATACGACAAAATTCCAAATATATTGCTCCTCCTCAACCATAGAACTTGAACCCATACTCATAACAAGAATTAAAACAACACCTAAAGTAAAAGCCTCATCTAAACACCACCGATGCTCACTTTTACTCAAGTTGGAAAGATACTGCTTCTCTCTAGGATAAACTTCCCTGTTCATGCAAATTATGGGATGCAAGAATATCAGGCATGATAAGGCCAGTGCCACAACACCAAAAGCAAGTAAGGGGACAGGTTTCTGTCAAACAACAAAGAAACAGGACAAGAATTTATATTGTTCACAACCTTTAGATAAAAATGTAAAATTTGTTATTTGCTTTTGCAAGAGAAGATATATTGCAAAATCAACAAATACTGAAAGAATATACATACATCAGTGACTCTGCGCGATAACCAATCACTTGCAGTTTTCAGAAACTCATAATATGCTGCAACAGTGCTGCTTAAATCATCCCTACTTTCAGACCTATTTTTAAACAATAATGACAAAGTAAATGCAATATCAATACCAACTTAAATTATACAGAATGCTGATATCAGAAATATAACCAACAGAATTTGTTTCACGATAATGATAATAGACAGCATCTGAATGTAAGAAACCTACCCCACTTCTTTCTTAGACTTCCAGGAATAATGAAGATTTGCAGCATTCATATATAAGCAACAAAGAATCTTCTGTATACTGCTGCATTCCATAGTTGAAGATCCAAGACCATTATTGAAACCATTACATAGGAAATTTCCACATGATAAACCTGGTAATTGTGCTTCCACTAATCTGAGTAACTGCCAGGAATTCAACTCGAGTGCTCTCAGCTTTTGATCATCTGAATTCAACAAGAAAAAAGCAAAAAAGGATGTATAATTCAGAATTTGAGGCAGCACACAAGCATCAAACTAGATTCAGATGCTGCTTTAACTATTATTAAGAACTCCATGGTTTGACAAAATAAAAAATTTGCCAGTCGTAATTATAAAAAGTTCGTAGTCAGGCAGATAAATGTATATATATATAATCAAGAAAGCAACTACATCATGACTTATTTAGATTAAACTACAACTATTTCTAAGCCAAGCACTTCATAAATGACCAAAAGTAAGAGTGCAAGCAAATGCATAAGCATCCCTCAAAGCTAGTCTGCTTGTATTGATCACTGATTTTACCAATATTAAGTTGAATTAATTCTTCTATGAGGACATAAACTTAGAATAATAATATGAGTGTGTAAACATTTTAGCAACGTCTATTCAAGTGCCTGAACAACAACCCCCCCCCTCCTTTTTTTTTGAGTAGCTGAATACACACACACATATACATACATATCCTTTAACAACTTATTTAAGCACTTTTCCAGTGACTGGAAAGCCAGAATTTTTGATAATTTTCAACAACAAAAAACACTTAAAGACACCCTCCAAAAGCCCTTAAAGCACACTAGAAGGAGGAGCTGAGACAATCTACAACAAATTAAAGAAGAAAACCTTATACAAAAGCATGCATTCATCTGTTCATCTCCATCCAAATAATCCACAAAACCTAGATTTTAGGACAGTTCCAAAGTACTTTTACATGATTTCTATCAGCAAACACTCCATTGAAGGACAAATAAAATCTTCAAAATATCTAGAAATGCCAAATTCTCCTCAAAAGGACCAAAAGAGTTTCCAAATTAAGAAATCATCGATCAGTCACAGAATTTAAAATGTTAATTGAAATAATTTGTTATGACCCCACTTGCAAGGTATAGGACTTGAATCCCACATCGGAAAACTAAGAAAGTGATGTGGGATTTATATGGACTTAAGACTCTCTAACCTCTTGAGTTAACTTGTAGAGTATGGCTCTCCCTAAGTTCATATCAAATGGTATCAGAATCATCTATCATGTCTCCAAGTGCAATGTACGGCATAGATAGCAATGTCGATAAAGCAGTGTTCACCCGAAACTAAGAAAGACCTAGTGCACAGCTAGCATGCGTGAGCGCTAGGCTGTGGAGCATGGTAGATTGTTATGATCCTACTTGCAAGGTATGAGACTTGAATCCCACATCAGGAACCTGAGAAAGGTGGTGTGGGGTTTATACAGACTTAAAACTTTCCAACCTCTTGAGCTAGCTTTTGGATTGTGGTTCTTCCTAAGTTCATATCATAATTATAGAGAATTGAATGTTCTATCAATTATGAATTCATCATACGTACAACAATAACAGCGTTGTGTTGTGATAAAGAGAGATTAAACACCACTAAAAAGTGAAATCCAAGAGAAATGGAGAGAAGGGGAACTAACTAATCTACAACGTAACAAACTTTAATCTTCAACTTGCAAAGAGTGGAGGGCCATACTAGTTAAATGCTAAACACACTTACCACTCCAACCACTCAAAGGGGATGTTTGGGATTGCTGTTGATGATTCTAAAAGCAAGTTTTGAATTTTTTTGATTTAGTTGACTAATTTTTTATAAACTTCTTTTCGAAAAAACATTTATTTACCTGCTTCTACCAAAAGCAGTTTTCAAAATTCAAAAAAAGTTAAAAATACAAATTTTTTTCCTAAAAACGTTTTTTTCAAATGAAATGTCAAACAGGCCTAAAATGTGGCTCATAAGTTTCTCAACTGATAATGCACAGGTCAACAATTTGCAGAATCCCAAGAAAAATAAAGTACGAGTTACAAATTTAGGTACTTTCAACTTTTTTAAACAAGTTTGCATCTTTATTCACCTGGAAGTAATGATTATAAGTAGCCACAAAATTTAACTTGTCATAGAGAGGGTGCTTTCCGTTCTATCTAGCATACATGCAATCTATTGTTCCTTGTTGTCTTATTGTGATAAGCTTCAACATATTGTACTTGTGCTTGTTGAAGAGCTGGAAAGTAAGGAGTGGGCTGATCAATGGTTATGGGCTATCCTTCTTATGGATTTGCTGCTGAACCATTGTTGTTTTGGCCTTGTGAGGGTTGTTCTAGTGTGGACTACTGCTGGTTAAGTGTGCGAGGGCTGTATCTAGAATAATCTGAGTTGGTTAGAGGGTATAGTAGAGAATATAGGAAAAGTTGTTGCTGAGTGTTGGTATATAATAGACAGGATGTTTTGTGTAATCATCATCTGAGTATTTTGTTAAAAAGTCCTTAGGACTGTGGAGAGAACAAGCCTCTCAAAAGTTTGTAGTTCTAATTTCAGATTCAATAAAGAATTTTCTTTTGTTTTCTTTGATTTCCTTGACTGATTTTCCAGTTCTTATCGTATTGTTTTCTTCAAACAAGTGAAAGCATCACTCTGCACCCCTGTTGCCCATATACTGTGGCTATAACTAGATGATTAAGTATTCAAATAAAAGGCCAGGATGAACCTAAACATTTATCCATGTTATAGACAATCATGAGGTTAATAAGGAATTATTCATAGAAAGAAAACAACAATTACCATCACAAACATGTAGTTCAAAGAGTAAAGCTCATTGAACCACAAGCGCTTTCAGAGGGTCTTAAAATTTTTGTCCTCTTACAGATATAAGAAGCATTTTGAATAATATTACAATAATTTTACAAAAAAAATAAATTTCTTATGTATTCTTGTAGAATAAATTTTGTGTTATTTCATGGAGAATTATGGTGGATAAGATTGGATGTCATAAATACTTTTCCCTATATATTTCTTTTTTTTGCTTTCAAATTTCAAAAAGTTTTCACAATAACATAACATACTTGCAAATGCAGAGATTGCTAACCTGGAAAAGATTCAAGAGTTCCTGAAATGAGAGAACCAACATTGTTCTTAGGAATTGGCACACCAAATAGAAGAGCTAATGTTGGAGCAATGTCCACCTGGCCCAATTGAATGCATTTGCTACCAATTAAAATATTAGTTGCACAGGAATAAAGAAAAAATAATAGATTTTAAACAATTTGAGAAATAATAGATGGAGTACAGGTACTAAAAGTAACACAATTTAAACAATTTGTGAAATAAGCCCTTTTTAAAATTATCATCAAAGAACTTCGTTGTTTTTAAGGGTCAATGGATTAGTAAGAATCAACTTAGTTATCATCTAACAGGATGTAATCTGAATTTGTCAGAAGAAAATTAACAACAAACTCCTCATCTTCAGAAAGCAGGAAAGTATATTTGGTATCCATTTGCAACTACTTATTCACATTGGTGAGTATTGACCTTGATTAGCACCTTTATTGATATCCAAACCAAAAACGAATTTTTGGCTTTTAGTAACATAATGACATCAACCTTCTGCCGCTTTTGAAAAAGAGGAAGAATTCTGGTGGCAGCAAAAGGGAAGAAATTTCCATTTACTTGGCAGAACAGTGTATGATAAGAAGGCTTCTTTATAAGGATCATGCTATACTTGTTTTTTTCACTTTAGCTAAATAAATATTATGGAACGCCCAAAAAGGGAAAGCTAGATAAAAATTTGGGTAAAGCACATAGTATGTTTTTCCTTTAAATGAACAACGGAGCAAGTTATATCAATAATCAGTTGACATTTACATCAAGAAGACTTATGTCAATGGACAACCAAAAATTCCAAACTATGGGAAGAAAGAAATAGGAGAAGTTTGGAAGAAAATATGAGAATTCCTTCACAAAGAAAGAAAGAAAGAAACAAGAAAAAATTAAGTTCATCAAGGCATTTTATATAGCATAGTAATGGGCATCCTTGAAAAATTAAAGTCTGAGAATCATGTATTTTAATTTCATTACATAAGACATTACATCTAAAATTTTTGTCACAAGAATTATCAATTAAATCTTTTGCCAAAATCAGATGCTATTGAGCCAATAAATTAAATGGAATAAAACCAGCCAAAAAGGTTTTTACAATTTAAGTACCTGGAAAACAGAGTTATAGATAGCTGACACATGATCAGAGACATCATTTTGCAGGCCAATGAAAAGAGCTAAAGAGTCTGTTTCTTCATATGAAGAGCCCCCATGATTACCACTCTCAGTCATGCCATGATCGCTTACAACCACCTATAAGAATGAAATACATATGACAAAGGGTGAGAAATGCCAACTAACCATGTGGATGTGGATCTAGAGCAATGACAGCTTCAACATCAGACACAAAGCAAGCAAAGCCTAGAGTGGAAAATGCCAACTAACCATCATAAACCTCAACTATAGGTATAATGCATTTTAGTTTATCATGTATCGCCAAAAAAATATAAGGTCTACTAAGTCATTATAGCATCTGTGGTCAAACTGGGAGTTGTATTATTACCAACAGTTAGCCAGTTATTTTACTACATGTCCTTACTGCCAATGGTATTATGAGACTGATTTATGACATGACAATCAAATTTTTCAATCAATTTCTCTAGCTAACATCCTTGCTGAAATAGTGAGAATCCCACAAAGATCACTGGGCCTTCATTATTAGTAATGCAGAATTTGCATGTTCCAAAATGATATGAATCCCGTGTCCTTAATGCTAGTCTAAACTACTGATAGTTAACAGGGAACATAAATGAGGTGGTACCAACCAGAAGTATCCGTCCTTGATCATTATTGTGAGTCTTAATAGTACTCATATGAATCATCTTCACAACTTCATCCATCTCCATTAATTTTGGGCCCATCAAGAAACTAAAGTACTTGGACAAACATCCAAGTGAAGCTGAGAAAATCTAGAAACTCATAATAATAGAATAACCATTGCAAAAGGTAGAAAGCAATACCTGCTACGCCCACCAATATGTCCAACATGGTCCAAGCCTAGGTAATGAAGAATCTAGAGATAAAGATGCAGCAAAAAATCAAATGATAATAGAACATTGTGCATGCCTAAAAGAAATGGAATCTATAATTAAAAAATATTTCAACTATGAAAAGCACAAAACATATATATATATAACAAAAATAATAATGAGCCAAATCTTTCCCATGTCACTAGAAATTAAGTTGATATAAATTGAATTGAATGTCAATATTCAAAAGTCTCAAATCGAATATCAACTTAGCAAGAGATTTTAAGTCAGAAGTGGAAATACAATGAATAGAAATAGAACAATTACTACCAAGTTTGGTGCTCAAACACAAAGGTGTTGATCATAGAAAGGACAACATTAAGTGAGGAACTAGTGAATGTCAAGAGATCAAGAACTTAAACCACCAAGATAGCCTACAGAACAAAGAATCTAAGCAAATCAATATTAGCCCTTCTCTTTTCTTTTTTTTCCTCCCTATTTGTTGAACAGAAAAACAAACATAGTTGTTAAAGATGAAAGGCGCACCAAGGCACTAAGGGCTCATATTGCTTGAGGCGCAAGGCGAGGCGAGTGCCTAATAGAAGTAAGGAGTAAAAATAAAATGAAATAAAATAAACCTAGAACTCACAATACAACACATATAAATAAAATCATGAACTTAATTCAATACCAAAGAAAAACAATTCAAAAGAGCAAGACATAATGTACAAGAGGCACTTTAAACACAATAATAAACATGCGGAAAAGAAATAATAAAAGTAAAATATAGTCCTATAAATAGCTAGAAATCCTAGTCCTAGAGTAATACTATTATAGTATAGTAGAAATCCTAAATCATTTTTCATTACTAATTTACTATAAGTTTCTAATTATGGTATTGGTTTTACACTCCTAATCTCTTACTAAATATTAATTATAATCATCACTCCTCATTACTAAGCTTCAAGCAGTTTTTTTCTTCTGTTTCTTCTTCTTTATATCCTTTTAATCATTTTTTTTTTTGTGAAATAATCAAGTGTGAGTAAACCCCACATAACCTACTTTAAGTGTATGATGAAGGGTTGAGATTGTTTTGTCTTAAAAGACCAAAAAAATATAACAAAAACCCCAAATGTTAAAGAGACATGCCTCGCCTCACCCAAAGGCACACGCCTTTGTGACATTGCCCGCTTTTGAACTTTTGAGGCGCCTTAGCTAGTGCCTCGTGCGCCTTGCGCCTTAGGCGCTTTGACAGCTATGAAAACAAAATAAGCTAATCAAGATACAAATGGACATCTTTTCCACATATCTTTTTACACCAACATGATCTTTTTCTCTTGTATCCTGGTTATCCACATTCTCTTTTGCTTCTCATTGGCCTTGTGATTAACACCATCAAGTGAAATATTACATCATCTATATCATAATCAAATCCTCTGCATTATTTTTATTTTACAAAGAAGCTAAATGAGAACAAAGATGATAAAAAGACAACTAAAGTGTAGAGGAGGACATTGGAAATAGACTAGATATAACATAATTGAGAAAAAATAAATGGCAAAGGATTCTACTCAATCAATATCCAAAATAGCAACATGACCTTTAACATTATATTTTCATCATGATATTTAAAATTAATCATCATCCTCAACTTCCCAACACTTTCTCCAAGAACCATCTCCTAAGTCACAGCTGTAAAGTGAAGCATAAGAAAAAATTTAGGATGATTTCAAGCTTTGAGATGTACTAAAACTACTTCAAAGAGGGCAAAGAAGAATTCATTGACAAAAATAATATCAAATATTTAGGATATAAACAAGAGGGAGCTCTTAAGAAGGCATTATTCTTTTCACTCAAATAAAAAAATTAATCGAGTAAAGAGTTCATGACCAGAAAACTCCAAAAGCCATTTCTATTCTCCTCCTCTGGTGAGAGAGATCAAAACAAAAGCAGAATAGAAGTAACATGTCAACAAGACAAACTGAAAGCTTAAAGTTAAAGACTTCAACAAAAGATATATATATATGTTCGAGTTGTGGTCATTTGCCCTTTCAATTTCTTCCAATGAATTTTACTTAACAGCACACTGTTATGATTCTTACAAGTCAATAAGGGTTATAATTTATTGCTAGATTCAAATTGAACTATTGACAACAAACAAAACCACTAACCAAAAGATTCCAATCATCCCTGCTAAGCTCATTTCTCAAATGCCGAGAAACATTATGATCTACTTGTACTGTGTCTTTAACCTGTAATGAAAAGAAATTTTAAATAGAAGTGAACATAGTGTTATTAAACAATTCAACAAGTGCAGAGGCCCATACATGCACCAAATTCAAACAGCAAACAATATTTTAGTAATTGACATGGGATTTCCACAGTTCCACCAACCCAAGGCCATATATGCCACACTAGGGTATGCATGGGCTTAACAAACATGGAACAATAGAAACCTTTCTTGCAATTTCAACAAGTGGAGTTAAGTCTGTTAAAAACATACTAACGATGGAATATTTGGAGAGAGAGAGAGAAAATGCAAACTAGCTGGGAGAATTTACTAAATGATGTAAAATACACTCACAAAAAAACTGCTAACTCCATCATGTCTCACAAATAATCCTGGAAACAGCTTAAGCCATGTTTCATCCCCAAGCATGACCATTTTCCAACCAATTCTAAAAAACTGATCTGTGACACAAGAATTTTGAACATGGTGATTAGCATCCTAACACTGATTCAAATTCCAAAATAAAATAAATTTCACAATGACAACAGATCAGTTATATTATTTGCTTCGTTTACCAAGAAGACTGTCATCCAACATAGCCTGCGTGTTAAAATTAAAAGCCACGTCCAAGAAACCCCCTATTGCCCCAGAAACCATAGCCTACAATCAAATGATGGTGAAGATTAGTGAACATGCAAAACTACTTAAGTTGGACTGAAACATGGCAATCAAAACCTACCTTCAAACGAGGCATTGTAACAGTTGGAGGAGCCGCCTTTGCATGGTATCCAACTGCCACTCCATTAGATATTAATGACTGAGTATAAGGCATGGCTTCCATCAAATCCTTGCGCGGAGGCTGGCCATCCTTGCCAAGCACGAATTCTGCTGGAAGACCATCAATAACCTAAACTGACAGGGTTGAACATGATAAATTGAAACTTGCTCAAATCAATGGCGACCAATAGAAAACGATTAACATACCATCAAAACTAGCCGGTCAAATAAGGGAGGGATCCCAGAGAGCTCCTGCATAATGTACACATAGTAGTAAATCTGGCAATGAATACTAAAAATATATGAAAGTAATAATTAGCATCATAAGAGAGAACGAAAGAAACCTTATATAAGGATTGAAGCTCATGAGGAGTGAATGTCATCACTGTCTCACTCCGATTCTCGACGGAATCGGAACCCAGTGCATAGTAGCTCTCCACACCGCTGCCGTCAATTAATTAAAGTTTAGAACTTTAGCTGCTATATAATTGATTTTTCCCTTTTTCGGCCGGAAACCAAGTGAAGGAAAGAATTGAACCTGACGCCGGAGAGAGCTGGTTTGACGGGGAAGAAGCCGAAGACGAAGAGAAAGAGACCGATCATTTGGATGATAACCGCGGCAACAGTGAAAATTGCTAACTTAGTACATGATATCGTTTTGGCCATTTTCTTCTTCTTCATCTTCTTCTTGGAGGTTGAAAGAAGATGGCATGTTCAAAGGCTGGGTAAAATGAATTAATTGCATGTGCAAAACTTTTTTTTTTTTTTTTAATCAAATTGGCAGTGGAATTTTGAAGTTAATTTTATTCGCAGGACACGATGTAGTTAATTATTTTATTTTTATTTTTTATTTTTATTAAATAAAAATAAAATAATTAAATTTATATAATTTGATTAATTTAATATATCTAATTTATTTAATTTTTTTTTAATTTTAGATAAGTATCAAATACTTTTTTTTTGTTTATTTATGTTAAGGTGAATGTTGAATTTGTTTATATGGAAGTCAGATTTATTTACGTGCTATAAAAATTTTAGGTATTATAATTTAAAATTTAATTTTAAAATTTTGATATCAATTTAATATAAAATAAAATTTTTGTACCAATTCAATAAAAATTTTGCTCCCGAAAAATCATTTTACCCTTTGCCAGTAGATTTTTCTAATGCAAGTGGAAAGAGGAAAATACCTTTAAGAGCTTTCAAGCATTAATTTTCACATTTTTAACCCATTGTTGATCAATTTCACTAGTGATTTTTCCATTGGCAGATGGGTTTGGGTTATCTTTTTCTTTAGGCCCTTGTGAGGAGGCAAAGGTTGGACCTAGGGTTGGGGAATAAATAACGGAATTTTTCATAAAAATATATATATATATATAATTACAATTTTACATATTTTTAATATTTTTTCAATTTTATAGAAAAATATTTTCTATAGTTACACCTGCACCGCTTGTATACATTGGGTATATTTCGGGAATACTTTCGGCCTAAAATAATTGTGAACAAAGACTATAAAATTCAGTACATATTGGGCATACTTTGGATATATCTTGAATATGCTTTATAGCTAGAGAAGGAAGGAGTTACCTCTAGTTGAGATGCCAGATCATATTTCTTGTTGGACTTTACCTCGGTATTCACCTTTTCTTTTTCTAATTCGTCCTTTAATTCCCGTTTCGATATAAATTCAGCAAATGTTTGCACTTCTTTTTGACTTCTCAAAGACATTGCACTTGGATTTGTCTTAGGATTCACAACAGTTTGAGAAGGTAATTTACATGATCTTTGAGATTCCAAGTTACCAATTGAAGTGGCCAGCTAACTTAATTGATTTTCCAAATTTTGTATGCTTGCTTTTGTTTCCTATTGAAATTGCTGAATGTTATTAGCAAGAGTAGTAACAATTTGGTCTAGGTCTAAGGACATACCTAATTTAGGATGTGATTGAGGTGTAAGAGGTGGCCTTTACTACTACGTGGGCTATTGGTAATTGTTAGGTCTAGACCCACAGCTAAATTTGGGATGATCTCTCCATCCAAGATATAAGTTGCTAAATAAGGGTCATATTTTCTTTTAGGCTGATCTGGAAATCCACCAATCACATTTGCTTGTTTAGAATAGTTGTCTTGAAGTGTAGGACACAAGTTGGTAGGAACAATATAACAAATATTGTAGTCTTCACTTGTTGCATATTTCCTATGACCGTTTGCTGAATAAGAGAAATTTGAGCATCAACTTTTTGTTCAAATGAAATAATGGTTAACTTGTTCACTTTATTCATGCCTATACCCGAACTACTGTGTATTGGCAGCCATGGTGGTAATCAATTCCCTAGCATCAGTTGGGGTTTTGTTTACCAAAGCTCTTTTACTAGCTGTATCTAACATGTATCTATCTTGAAGATTCAACCATTCATAAAAGTACTCGTTAGTAGATTCCTTGCAATTTGATGATATGGGTAGCTAGCATATAATTGCTTAAAGCACTCCCAATGCTCATAGAGAGTTTCGCCTAGTATTGATGAAATTCACTTATCTCCTTCCTAATGTTTGTAGCAGGAGTTGCACAGATTCACTTATCACCTTAGTATTCTCCAAAAATTGTTTCTTCATCTCATTTCACACAGTAATTGAGCCCGATGATAGGTAGTACAACCAATCCTTAGCCTTATCAAGCAAAGAAAATCGGAAAGCATATAACTTGATATGTTTCTCACTTACCCCTTGTAGTCTCATACTAGAACACACCACATGAAACTCTTTTAAATGCTTGTGAGGGTCTTCACCTATAAGTCCACAAAAAGTAGGAAGTCTATGAATAAGACCATATTTGAGTTTAAAGGCTACTTCTAAAGTAGGGTATTCAATGCAAAGTGGTTACTAATTTAAATTTGGCATGACCATCTCTTAAGGTGAGTTCTTTAGCAGCCATATTGACTTCTTATTTAGCCTCAAAATCAAAATCAGGTAATGATGATCATTGAGCACATTATCTAATCTCTCTCCTTAGGCGGCAAGCAATATTTTCAATCTCAGGATTAAACAACAATGAATATGTAGGAGTAAAATAGGACATAAGAAAAATAACAAAAGAAATAAATCTATAGACATCAGTCCCTAACAACGCCGCCAAAAAAATTTTTAGGTGTCAAATCTAACAAAATAAATTACTTACTATTTAAAATATAAAATTGTAATAGCAATGAGCTGGGTCGAATCCCAAGGAACTTAATAATTTATTTTTTAAAACTAGTAATTGAAAAAGGAGGGTTTTTAGAGCTAAAACTATAATTAATTTTTAAAAATAAATAAATAGTTGAAAATTAAATTAATGAGATTAAACAATATGGAAAAAACTACAGTCAAAAGGTATAATCAGTCTTGGCAAGATTCAATTGATCATCGATACAAATAAAATCAGTTCCATTTCAAATACCTTGTTCCTAGTCCCTTGCATGCTCTAGTGACCAATTTCTCCCATAGATAACTTATAATTAAAGTGTGATTTTCAATTATTCTTTTTTTATTAAACAATCTTAAACATGCTCTTAAGATTTAACTCAACAACAACATTACAAATAAGGAAGATAACTAATGAAAACCAATAAACACAGACGCTTGATTTATTTAAGTATGAATATAAATTTTCACAATATAAATTAAAGGTTTGTCCATAATTAAAATTGTTTTTTACTGATATCAGATAAATCTAAAAATTATGAGTTTGATAATCCAACTAATAAGAAATTGCAATAGCATATCAACTAATAGGCCTCTTATTCAATTAATCAAACAATTATATCTACATCAGTTCTAAAAATATATTAATACTTGAAATTAAAAGGATGAGAAAATTAAATTTAGATCTCACAAATGAAAACTCCAAGAACTTGATTAATTTTCAACCAAAAATAAGTTTAGTGCTTCATAAGATTGAAAATTATAGCCCATAATAAAAGAATTCAGATCTCTAAGTTTTGTAGGCGGCATGTCAAAAGATGGTTTCAGCTACTGATTCCTTCTTATAAGTTAGATTTGGTTGCACTTCAATAGATTCAGTTGGTATGATGTGTGATGCATATGATTGGTACATCCTCAATATTGAAACATAGAAGACATTATGAATTCTATCTAACTCTGGTGATAAGGCTAATCTATAGGCTTCCGGACCTACATGCTCAAACACTTCATATATGCCTACAATCCTAAGGGTTAGTTTCCATTTTGCTGCTAAAACAAAGTATCTTCTACCAAGGTGAGACTTTCAATAAAACACTTTATCGCCAATAACATGCTCTATATCCTTTCTATTTAGATCAACATATGGTTTATACTTGTCAGATGCCATTTTCAATCTATCTTTTATTATTCTCACATTTTCTTTTGTTTGTTGTACCAATTCTAGACCTATCAACTTCTTTTTATTGAGTTTTGTCCAGCACAGAGTTGTCTTTCACTTCCTCCCATATAGTCCCTCATATGGTGCCATACCAATACTGGCTTGATAGCTATTATTATAAGCAAAATTCTATTAGTAGTAAGTATTTACCCAACTACCTTTAAATTCAATCACATGGCTTTTAAGCATATCCTCTAAGAACTATATAACTTATTCAAATTGTCCATCTGTCTTTGGGCGAAATGTTATACTAAAATTATGTCAAGTGCCTAGGGCTTGTTGCAAAATCTTCCAAAACTAGGATGTTAACTAAGGGTCTCAATAAAAAAAATTATGGAGACTGGCATACTATAGAGTCAGACTATCTCATTTATATACAGTTCTACCAACCAAATCAATGAATAGTCCATTCTAACTGGTATAAAGTGAGCTAATTTGGTGAGCCTATCCACAATTACCCATACAACATCATAATTCCTCCGTGTCAGTGGAAAACCAAATACAAAATCTATTATAACTCTCTCCCAATTCCACTTTGAAATAGAGATAGGTTGTAACATTCCATATGGCAATCAATGTTTTTCTTTCTCCTATTGACATGTTAGATAATATGTTGTATATTCAGCAATATCTCTTTTAATTCCTGACAACCAATAATCTGCTTTTAGATTTTGATACATTTTATTGCTTATAGGGTACATTGACTAGACTATATTGTGCGCCTCTTTTAGAATGTCTTGCTTTAATTCACTGACATCTAGCACACATAATTTGCCTTTATAATCATCAGTTCCTTTTGAAAATTCGGGTCTTTCCCCTTTATTCAGTGCCTTGGCTATTATTGTCAATTTTGGATCTTGTTTCTGAGCCTTTATATTCAGTTTTTCAAGGTTGCCTATTAACTTGAAACTTGGTATTCTATAAAAACAATGCTAAATGAAAACATTAGAGACATTTAATTTGATTGTCAAGATTAAAACAGAGATCAATCACCCTTAGGTCAATATATAGCATCTCTCACCATACAAGTATTGTCACCATATTTTCAAAGCGAATATTATTGCCGTTAATTCTAAGTCATGTGTGGGGTAGTTCATCTTATATGGTTTCAATTGTCTTGAGGCATAAGCAATTACTTTCCCCTATTCCATCAGTAGACATCCAAACTCATTATACAAAGCATCACTATATAATATAATGTCCTTCCCTAGGGTTGGCCGGGTCAACACCGGTTTCGCAGTTAACATAGCCTTCAATTTATCAAAACTAGCCTAGCATCAGTCTATCCACTAAAATTTAGATTCCTATTTAAGCCATTTTGTTAATGGTGCGGCTAATGGAAAATCCCTTCACAAGTCTCTTATAATAACCTGCCAAACCGAGGAAACTTCATACCTCTGTAACATTCCAAGGCAGTTTCCTATTGAGGATTGCCTCTATTTTACTGAGATCTACTCTGATTCCTTTAGCAGATATTATATGACCAAAGAATGCTACCTCTTGCAGCCAAAATTCACTTTAGATAGTTTAGCATACAACTTTTTCTCCCTCCAAGTCTAAAGCACTATTCGAAGGTGTTGATCATTCTAGTCTCTATCTATTGAATACACTAGAATATCACTAATGAACACAACCACAAACTATTTCAAGTCTAGTTTGATTATTATGTTCATCATATCAATGAAGGTTGCAGGTGCATTAAGCCACATGGCATAACAACAAACTCATAATGGACATACCGAGTCCTGAAAGTAGTTTTAGGCATATAAGATTTTTTAATTTTCAATTAATAGTACCCTAATTTGAGATCAATTTTAGAGAATATCCCTGCTTCTTTCAACTGATCAAATAAATCATCAATTCTAGGTAGTAGGTATTAGAGATGTGCCCAAAAGGCAATCACCTTAGGCACTTAGTGTACATATTTGCATTCTTTCATTATATTAATATTCATTTGCATATGAATTGCTATAGATCTTAAACTGATTAATGAAAGTCCATGATATGAAATATATGATGAAGGAAATTATGATGTGATCATGATAATGAGATTCCTATCATGTGTAATTATGTCATTATCTAAATTATCTCTAGTCATAGGATCAACAAGTTGAGACATTGTTGATCCAGATAGACTAGTATATGTTATACTCCTTGATTGGATCAAGTAGTAGATCTCATAAGCTGTGAACATGAAATATTCAAAGTTAACATGTGGATGCTTGCTAAGAGTAGTTAAGTACACTAGATAACCTGCTATGAGACGATCATATGAATTATCTATTCAAATGTCAATGATAGTCTCATCATAGCAATGAGGCAAGTATCCTTAGACTTGAGGTACTTAAGGATATTTTGTTTGGATTCTGATTTTGTGCTTTGACTCCATTCCTTGTTGCCTCATAGAAGTCGCTTATAGGGTGGTGATTGGGTATAGCTTGAGGTATTCAAAGGTAATTAGGTAACCAACAGAGGATTCACCGCTCCTGATAGAGGGAGAGTATACCCATGGCCTCTTGTCGGGATCATTACTCGGGAATCTTTGGCTAGAGTGGAAACATCCTAAAGATGGTCTTCAGTGACATGTTTAATAGAGTAATGAATCCCAAAGACAAGATCTAACATCACTTGGGCTAGATGTGATGTAATCAGTCTAGCAGGAGCTGACACATAATCCATGCTCTAAATCGAGTGGGGTATAGTATGGTGAAAGGACAAATTGCATATATTGTTGTCTATGGAAAGGTTCGTAGTTAAATCACTGATTTTTCAGTCAATTGGCGGTCATGATGTATTGTTAGATACCGCTCATAACTTGCTTAAATTATTTGATAATTTAAGTGGCTAACATAACTGGGAACCTAATGGGTCACACGCTTTAGAGATGTGAAGATTGAGTAAAATGACATTGGATGAGATCTAAAAATATGGGAGAATTATTTCGAATCGGTTCGCGATAAAATCGTGGAGAAAAATCGCTCGGGAGGTTGACGAGCCTGTTGGCCTAGCAAGCCCACAGCAGCTCGCAATGGCCATTAAGCCATATAACTCCCATTTTCTCCTCTCTTAATTTTTGCTTTATGAAATTGATATTCTTTTGAATCTAAAAGACAGAAAATAGACAAGAAAAAATTTTTGGAGAAGAAAAAAATTTTGGAAAAATTAAAGAGTTAATTTTTCTCTTAAAAGAACACACATTATTTTTAGCACTTTGATGTGTGATTAAGTCATTTCTCTAGTGGTTTCATTCTTTCTTTTTCGCGTGGATATTGTTAGAGACAATCTTAGATTGAATTGTTGTGGTTTGCTACAACTCAACAAGGTGAGAAGTTGAAGAAAATTAAGAAATTATAAAGGTATAATTTCTGAATTTTACTTTGTTAAATTAGTTTTAATTGGCACAAGTAGAATCTTTTCATTTGAATTTTGAAAATTTTTATTTTCTGCTGCATAACATATATTTGATACATGTTCAAAACCCTTCATTGGTATCAGAGCCACCTTGTACCCATTAAAATTAATTTAAATTTAAGGTGCAATTGAATTGCATGGTTTTGATGATTTTGGATATTTTGATTTGTGAAATTAAAATTAATTTGTAAAATTTGTTTTACATATTTCTATTTCTTTGATCTGATCATGAGATGATTGAGGATGATTATATTGATTGAAAAATGGTTTGAATATGATTCAAATAATTAATTTCGAATTTATTACAATATTATTGAAAATTGCATAGTTGATGAATATGTGATGTTGTTTGGCTTAATTGTTGGGGTTGTTCATATTTTTCTTTTAATTTGATTATATAAAAATTATTTAGATACATTAAGAATATGTTGAAGCCTCTGGAAATGTCCAATAATTAATTAAAAATTATTTTAATTAATTTTTCAAATAAACAACGAAACGGAACTGTTTTGAGTACCCAGCGGGACTGTTTTATTTGATTTTTTTGTATGTAAATATTTCATTTCCAGCATCTTGAAATATTTTTTATGTGATTAAAAATATGTTATTTTGATGTTAGATGTATGCCAAAATTAATTTGCTCGAATTAAATTTCCAAATTAATTCTAGACGGTAATGGGTCATTTTAAGCGTCTTATGTGTTAATTCGTTTATCTTAATAATTTTGGTTTGTGCCAAAATTATTTTGATAGATTTGAGCTAACCTAAAGATGTTTAGAATGATGATTTGAAGTTCTAGAAATTTTGAAAATTTTTGAAAAATAATTTTAATTAATTTAAGTAGAGCAAATGGTATATCTAGTTGACTAGAAAGTGGTATTTATGTTAAAATTAAATTGTTTAATTTTTGATATCATAATAATTTGATTTTAAGGTGAATTAATTATGAATTAATTCTGAAAATATGGAATTTAATTTAATTTGGTTAATTATTAAATTCCACATTAAAATCACATACAAAATTAAATTGACCGAAACAACAAAAGTAGGTAATTTCGGTTCAAGTGCTGAATCGACTTTCAATTTTTTAATCCAAAATCATCACTACCTATTTTATTTTAATTTTATGCATTAGAAAATGCATGCTAGGGATGTATGGAAAGATATGATGGATGATTATGGACTTAGGCCCAATGTGATTGAGTATGTATGAATTTTGTTTTATGGTAAATAGGGTCTGCGTATCCCTGCCTATCTCTTCTTTCTCATATATTTCTTTTCTCATTTTACTCCCCTTAAATGTAAATTGAGGTTTTCTATTTTTGAAATATGTAATTAGATTACATAGAATTAGGATAGAATGGAGATGCAAAGGAGATGGTGCCATAAATAATAAGACTTAGAAGTATGAATTTGATTTCTATGTTTGGGTTGTAATTCATGCATATACCTAGGTAAGACATAGTCAATCTCTTTATAGTTCAAGAGATTGATTTTATTATATCCATAATCATGTCATATAGTTAATGTAACTATATTTATATATACATGTGATGAATGTATGATATATAAAAATATGCAGTAATAACATAATGAGACTAAATTAACAAAATCTTTCGCTAAATAAACAATTATGTTTTACGTCTTCCATTAATATGGAGAGAACTAGAGTTCTTCTAAAGTTAGAGTTATTGAGTTGCCTCAAGCTCACAATATAAGAATATGTTCGAACCATTGAAATTAGATTTCATGATTAATAGGTTGGATTTAATCAAAACCATTGATTTGTTGGATTTGCGTCAAGGTCAATGTGTATTGGAGGTGAAGTTGGGTAAGTCTACATAAAATATGCATATATCAAGAGTTGATAACCCAATGTGTGCGCACACATCAATTAGTTGATAGTACAAGATTCGATAGTTGCATAAATATGCAATTGGTAGGGATCATATACCTACCAATTAAACTAAGGATAGTTTGTTGAGTTGCCTCAAAGTCTTTTTTAGTAAATTGGATATCGACCTACTAGGATGACTTACATATAAGTTTTTCTGGATCCATAGTGAGGGCCATGAGTTCGCAATAAAATAGTGGGAGCTATAATGCATTTTATTAAAGACCTAATATTATGCATTCACTCATGAAAGGATAATTCAATCAAATCTGTGGGAATTCTCTATCTGGAATTACTATTGGACTGTGCCTGTACATCTGATTTACCACTATAATAACCTAAATATCATATTCTAGGGCCTCATGTGTCATATTTTCCTAATTAGGTGCTTTTATGCATATATATGAATGTGTAGAACTATGATCAATTAAAGAATATAAATCAGTACCAAATATAGAAAACTTACCAATTATCATATCTAGTGCATCTTGATCCTTGCTAGCCCTCATAGCATATGTCGTGTGATGTTTGTCAGTTTGGACCACAAGTCGGTATATATTCCGAGACCGAAAGTACTCAAACCAATAGAAAATTAAATTCAGATAATAATAAAGCTTAAAACAAGATTAGGAACTCAACAAGAAATTGTGTTGGAGGAACCGAAAATTTAGGAAATTAACTGGAAGATAATTAGAATTAAATTAGAAAATAGAATTGAAAAAAATTAAAAATTTAGAAAAGGTATTAAGACGAGAAAACTTTATTTAAAAATAATAATAATAATAATAATAATAATAATAATAATAATAATAATAATAATAATAATAATAATAACAACAACAACAACAATGACAGCAAAAGAATAATAAGGAAAAAAAAAAGAAGAACAAACGTAAACAACGACATGCCAATTAGCACTCTTAGGATTAGTTATCTTAATCAATATATAAAATGGAAAGGGCCTAGATACTTCTACCGTGTACCAAAACTTTCTTCTTTTCTTTCTCCATATTTTTTTCCCTCTATGTATCCAAAAAACCATTTCTCCAAATTCTTCATTTTTTTTTTTATATCTCTACAACCCTTAACCCACTTTCCATTACTTTAAACCTTGAAAATCAAAACAAAATGAAAGAAAATCTTTAGTAGGAGGCGACAGATCTTTCGCTAGTATGGGTTAAAAGGGTAAATTGATTGTTTTTGTTTCTTCATATTCTCTAATTGATTTCATGATTTTAAGATTAAACCTCACTTTTCTTACTCAAAAAACATAAACTTTCGATCAATAGGAATTAATCAAAATGTATGAAAGTTAGAGGAGATTAAATGGAATTAGCTAGGTGGAATAATGGGAAATTGAAAGAAAATAAATTTAGGAGATTATTTTAGATAATTTGTAGCAATTTGCTGATGGTGGGGCTATTGAACTTAATGAAATTGAGAAGAGAATAAATGGTATAGAAAGAAAGGAACTGGGAAAAAAAGGATATAAAAAAATTAATAAAAATAAAAAATGTGGACAAAGTTAAATGAAAGGTATGAACTAGGACTGAACCATTTGATACAGTTTAAAAATTTGTAGATTTGGACAATTTCGTAGTATTAAGGCTATTATATAGAAAGCAATAAAAAAAATAGTAAATTATAATATATGAAAGTTTAAAATTTAACCTAGACAAAACTATGAATCAAAATGGAAATTTATTTGAAATCTCTAAGTAAAACAATATGAAAATTTTGATTTATTTATTTTAGGCATGACTATTGCTAAAGAGACAACCTGGGAAGGTGGAAAGGATAAGAGTAGATCAAGTGTAGGTGAAGGAAAGAAAGAGAAGGACTTTTTGCTGAAGGCATGTGCATAATTTTTGGCAATTTATTTTATTTTATATTTAGTTTATTGCGTTAATATATTTACTTGAATGAATATTTGACTATTAGTTAAATGATTTAAGATTTTATTGGATTTAAAATATAGTGAAATTTGTATTTTTATTTAGAATTGAACTTGATAATTGTGATTGAAAAATAGAATTTTAGTAATTACGTGATGGAATGGAATTTATGGATAATGTGATTACAAAGAAATGAAAGTGGCAAATTAAATTAATAAAAAGCCTGTATCATACTTGGTCTACAACTAGTGGGTTAGACAGGTTGGCATGCCAATTGAAGGCACAAACAATATCGTGGCACTGAAATCTTCATAGGCATAAAAGCGCTAAACTGACTATGTAATTGTAACGCCTATAAATAGAGCCAATTATAATATATGAATAAATGACATATGTGCTCAAAAATATAAATTTTGTGTACATAGTTAATGTTGTTGAACGTGCTTAATTGTTAAGTAATTGGATATTATATAATATGAAGTATGAAATGGTATGATCGAATGTTAGAAAGCTTAATTAGAGTGTTCGAATATATATAAATATGGTTATGAACAAGAAAATGGCAAATATACTAAAAACGGGTACAATGCATATGTAAAACTTGAGTTGTGAGCTTAGTTGCGACCCATTTTGGGAGATAATTTGAGTTGTATGAACTTGAGTCTAAATATGTCCAATAACCATGGATGATTCCTATATATGTTTAGGAAGTATTTAGAAGTGGAATTTCGACAAAATTCGATCATAGGAACAAGTTATGCCATTTCACAACCAACATCACAACCATACTGAAAACTGTCATGACCATAAAAGTATTCACAATCATAAAAGATTTGTTCATGGCTGTAAAGGATTTGTTCACGGTTGTGAAGGTCGTGTTTTGGGCCTATTTTTGGGCAAAATGGTGCATGGCTATACGCAAATTTATTATGGCCATGACCATGGCAGTGAAGGGTATGTATAAATAAATTTTTCATGCATTTTAACTGAGATTTCAAAGTCTCAAAACCCTAAATACACCCCCAAATCTCTAAAATCCATTTTCCACATGATCTTTGGTGAGTTTTAAGCCCCCAAAATACAAGATTTATCATTCAAGAGCAAGAGTTAAGCATGAATTTGAGAGCTTTATCAAGGAAGAAGATGAAGTTAGAGAGAGAAAGTGTGGAACTTAAGGGAACTCGGGTCTCCCACCAAATCAATCTTATTTTTTTCCTTCTTCGAGTAAGATTTCATGTTTCCCCTCTTCCTTTAAGGAGTTTATAGTTAATTGAGATAATTTACCCGAAATGGTTAGAAACCTAATTGTAGATGGATAAGTTTGATATGAATTTTGAATATTCTTTGGGGGAAAACTCTTCTTAAGTATAGTTTGAGTTGAATAATATATTAATTGATGAATTTAAGTAAGAAAGAACCTAACTTAAAGGTTTTTGAGTTAGGGTTTGGAATATATGGCTTTATGTAGTTGTAAATGTTGATATATAGTAGGAATTAATGAGAAATAGTTATGATTATGTAAAAGAGATGCCTTTGGAAGGTGGAATTAACCACTAAGGAGGCTAAGCAAGCTTAAAGCTTGGATTTTGAGTTAGTTCCATATGAGGTAAGTACACATATGCATTTTAACTCGTTAAAATGAAATGATGAAATGTTTAATAGAATGGAATAGGGATAATTGATATGTTAATTAGAGATAATTGGTATCTCAAAGAGAAATGGAAATATGTAATCGGTTAAACATGTCTATAGGTTATGAATGAAATATGAGGAAAGAATTAAAGTTAAAGTTGATTAAAGTTTCGACATGCTAAACACGCTTAACACTTGAAATGAATAATTATATTATTAGTTTGTAATGAACTAGGTTATCTAAAGACTGGATGACATGTTAAATAACTTTTTTGAGAAATGACTGCTATTGATTAAGATTACGGAAGAAAGAGTGAACTAAATGAGTAATTGTGAATATGTCTATATGAAAGTTTTCATAAATAATGGCTTGTGGAAACTTGAACAATATGTACAATACCTATAAAAGGTAGGCTATAACCTAATATTCTAGGTATAAGAGTTATCATTAATAAAGTATATAAAATGAAACATGGATTCACTATGTGGTCAATGGAAATTAGCAATGATAAATATGCAAAAATGATTGTATTTTCCATTAGCTCCATTGGTTGTAAGTTAGGTTCAATATCAATATTCAGAAGTGATGAATGGTAGATGCACAAATTTATTGAAGGCATGTAAGGTTCTTAAAAGGAATGGTTTAATAGAGGTAAGTTTCTCAAATTGAGAACTTATGAATTTATGGGGTATATGTATACGTGGAACATGTATCTATGATGTTAATTGATTGTGATTGGTATGACATGTATAGAAAGATGATTTTGTATATTGATAGGAGTGGCTACACTTGGTTAGCCTTAGTATTTTGTTTATGGAATTGTGAATTTTGATATTGATATAAAATATGCAATCTTGTACGATTGGTATATATTAATAGGCATGTAAATGGGGAAATTGCATGGATAATAAAGGCATATTTTAACATAATTTATCATGAGTGTTGATAGGTGGGGTGGCAATTGGACCACTATAAAGACTATCATGTGTGATATGCATGAAAAGATGTTAAATTTGATGTCAAAAAAAATGGAAATAGCTCTTTTCATAATTAAGTTGGAAGTTATTATATGATATGTAAATGCCTATGTAACATGCCAAATTATCTTTATAAACTTGAATATGTATGATACTGTGATATGTGTTATGCATATGGATTGAGGCATGTAAGAATATAACAGAAATTAAAAAGGAATATAGTATTAAATGCCCATTTCTCTACTTGAGGACTACTTTAGGGTAAATGATGCATTATGAAGGGAATAAGCGATACGTATTGATGAGATGTATATGTGAGGATCAGGTTGACTAGCCTTGGATTGGGTGCTCCTATTCTTGGTACTCATATTTTTATACTCAATCAAGTTAGTTGAGCCCTAGTTGGGGTGAGCATGCTTGACTTGAGAGAGCTCGAATGAGCATACAGATTACAGAGTGACTAGGATGACTAGCCCTGGACTAGGTGCGCCTACTTCACACCCTCTATCCAGCCAGTCTGAAAATGAGGCTTGGATTATTGATACTATGAGGACATGAACTATTTGTTAAAATTGATATTTGAAAAAGACATACAAAGTTGAGAAATAAGAGAAATGGATAACAAGAAAATATTATAAAAGCACAAGATATGTAATGTGACATGAACATGGTTATTGCATAATGTTGATGCATTATATCCTATTTCCCTTAAACATGATTTATATACTCATATGCCATGATAGTTGATATGTTATAATCTTGTAAACTTGCATGGGAAAATTATTGATTTGCATAACTATCAGAACAAGAAAAGAGAAATGAAATACCCTAAATTGTTTAAGGCATTTTGAAAGTACTTATGTTTGATATGTGTAAATAATGATTTATACGTAAGATATATGAATAATAAATGAGTAATAAAAGAATTATGAACGATTAATTTTTGTGATGATTATCCTAGGATATAAACACATGAAATATTATCATGACAGAATAATATAATAAAGAAAAGATATGTATTTATTAATGAATTGAATATACATAAAAGAGGTATGGATTAAATATGTATTATTTATATGAGCATGACATGCCTTGACATTTCTATAATTATATGATTTGAATATGATTTTGTCACCAAAATGTTTATACGTCATAAATTATAAGTATGTTAAACATATATGTATTATTAAGCTATGAAAAGCTTAGTGTGTTTATTTATGCACGCAGGTCATGGAGCCAGTATAATGTTATAGTAGCAGTTGACAGTGGATATGCCATACCCATGCAGAGTGGAGACAATATAGGTTCGGGTTAGACCAGACACATACATATCATACATTTATTTGTTGCATTTTATTTATGAGAATGTAATTAATTATAATAATTATTTTGTAAATATGTAAACTTATGTAAAAGATAGATAAATCTCAACTGAGTATAGTAAATATGCATAGGATGAGGGCCTTATAGACTCATAATATTATGTGGTAAAAACAATAATAACAGGTGAACAAGAACCAGTGATCATTGGTTTAAGATATATTGGATAGATTGGATAAATAAATTCAACTGAATATACATACGCATAATATAGTATTATATAAAAAAAAATTTAAAATTCGATCAGGTTCACATTTATCTTTATGCATACCACTTCCTATGTATTATGTGACTTACTCATAATATCCATTATGTCCTCCTAGTTCTGGTCTAAGATATTATGGGCGACATATGAATTTAAAATCAATATAAGTTAATCTTTGAATAAATATCTGCTATATAAATCATAATTGTTTTTGTCGATAAAATTTTATATTGCACCAATTACTTGTTCATAATTGTTGATGAGTTTATTTTGCTAATAGTTTATTATTTGTTAAATTTATTTTATGCATTTTTTCATTTTAAATTATATTACTAAAAAGCATGCACCACTAAGTAATATGCTTAGCGCGTGAGTTTTCTTTTCTCACACATAGGTAAGAAGTTGGAGGGATAGAAGATTGTAGATAGTTTTAGAATTTTGTAGATAAAACTTGTCAAATAGTGACATTGGTCCAACCTCAAAAGAAGAGCAACATATTGTACTTTTTATTTTGGTTGGTTTTGATTCATATCTTTTGTTTATTTTTGACATATCATTTTGGTGTGTAAATATAATTAGCTTTTTAAATATTAGGAAATCAAAAGTTATAATTATTTTCAAATTGATTTGTGAATTTCAAGCATAAACTTAATGTTGCTCTTAGTTTAAATTATACTTCCGCATTAAAAGGCATAAGTAAAGAAAAGTATGATGAAGTTCTTTTGATATAAGTTTTATTAATATTGGATAGTCAATTGGATTGATGTCATGAAATAGTTGAGACTAATTTGTTGTAAATATATTGTTCATAGATTATTGTTTAGGTATTATGGAAAAGTTTATAAAATAGACGGCACAATGCTGAAATTTTAATAAATTTGATAGTTATAGTTTAATAATTGAAACTCATAAAACTAAGTTAAACTAAATAGTGAAATAATTATATATTACTTATGTAAATACTATTTAAATATTGCCTTAGTTATGGTAAATTAGAGTATGACACGTAATGTCATCTGACTCTACTATCATACGGTAAGGTGAAGTGGTATTAGATTTGCTGGTTTCAGAGACTAGTTTAGTCGATCTTAGGCTTAAAAAGAGTATGATATGAATTGCATGCCACATGCATATGTATTAAATTTATGTTGCTTTCCTCTTACTAGGACTCTCAACTATTTGGACCCAACTCTTCATGTAAATTTCTAGAATGAAATTTCTTTAGGGAGAGAGAATTTTGACGTTCGCTAGTTTAGACCATGCGTATGCATTTCGAGACCAGAAGCATCCAAACAGATAGAAAATTAAATTTGGATAGTAATAAAATGTAAAACAAGATTAGGAACCGAATAAGAAATTGTGTCGAAAGAACTGAAAATTTAGGAATTTAACTGGAAGATAATCGAAATTAAATCAAAAAATTGAATTGAAAAAAATTAAAAATTTAGAAAAAGTATTAAGAGGAGAAAACTTTATTTAATAATAATAATAATAATAATAATAATAAAGAATTAAAAAAAAAGAGTAAAACATAAACAAGTTGCGACCAATTACTACTCTTAGGATTAGTTATCTTCCTTGATCAATAAATAAAATGGAATGGGCCTAGATACTTCTACCATCTGCCAAAATTTTCCTTTTTTCTTTTTCCATATTTCTTTGTTTATTTTTTCTCAGTACCCAAAAACCATTTCTCCAAATTTTTCTTTTTCTTTTTTTTTTTTTTTGAAATCTCTACAACTCTTAACCCACTTTCTATTATCTTAAACCTTCATCATCACAACAATAAAAAGGAAAATAAAAACAAGATGAAAGAAAATCTGTGGTGGGAGGCAACAGATCTTTGACTAGTATGGGTTAAAAGGATAAGTTGATTGTTTTTATTTCTTCATATTTGCTAATTGATTTGATGATTTTAAGATTAATTCTCACTTTTCTTACTCAAAAAACCTAACCTTTAGATCAATAGGAAATCATCAAAATGTATGAAAGTTAGAGGAGATTAAATGGAATTAGCTAGGTGGAGTGATGGAAAATTGAAAATAAATAAATTTAGGGGGATTATTTTAGATAATTTGTAGCAAATTGCTGATGGTGGGGCTGTTGAAGGCTTAATGAAATTGAAAAGAGAATAAATGGTATAGAAGGAAAGGAATTGAAAAAAAAATTTAACAAATGGAAATCGGTCCAAAAAAAAGTTAATAAAAATAAAAAATGTGGAAAAAGTTAAATGAAAGGTATGAACTAGGACCGAACCATTTGATACAGTTTAAAAATTTGTGGATTTGGACAATTTCGTTGTATTAAGGTTGTTTTATAGAAAGCAATAAAAAAAATAGTAAATTATAATATATGAAAGTTTAAAATTTAACCTAGACAACACTATGAATCAAAATAGAAATTTATTTGAAATCTCTAAGTAGACCAATAAATAAATTTTAATTTATTTATTTTAGGCTTGATTGTTGCTAAAGAGATGACATGTGAAGGCAAAAAGGATAAGATCATTTCGAGTTTAGGTGAAGGAAAGGAAGAGTAGAAGGAATGCTTCTTGTTTAAGGCCTGTGGATACTTCTTGACAATTTATTTTATTTTATATTTAGTTTATTACATTAATATATTTACTTGAATGAATATTTGACTGTTAGCTAAATGATTTAAGATTTTATTTGATTTAAAATATAGTGAAATTTGTAATTTTATTGAGAATTGAACTTGATAGTTGTGATTGAAAAATAGAATTTTAGTAATTATGTGATGAAATAAAATTTATGGATAATGTAATTAAAAAGAAATAAAAGTGGCAAATTAAATTAATAAGAAACTCGTACCATATCTAGTCTATAATTAGTGGCTTAGACAAATTGGCATGCCAATTTGGGAAAAATTATGAGGTGCAAACAACTTGTGACACTGAAATCTTCATAGGCGCAAAAACGTCGTACTGACTATATAATAGACGCATAACATTGTTTTAATATTTTTATGTAGGTGTCGAATTATTTATTGTTAGGCTGCAACAGCAGTTGAGGCTGCAACAACATATCCCTTATATCTTCCTAGTTATGTTCTAAGGTATTATGGACGACTTGTGAATTTAAAATCAATTGAGGTTAATCTTTGAATAATTATATGCTATATAAATTATAACTATTTTTGTTAATAAAATTTTATATTAAATCAATTGCTTGTTCATAATTGTTGATGTGTTTATCTTGCTAATGATTTATCATATGTTTAATTTATTTTATGCATTTTTACATTTTAAATTATATTACCAAAAAGCATGCACCATTAAGTAATATGCTTAGTGTATGAGTTTTCTTTTCTCACGCGTAGATAAGAATTTGGAGGGATAGAAGATTATAGATAGTCTTCGAATCTTATAGATAAAACTTGTCAAATAGTGACGTTGGTCCCGCCTCGGAGGAAGAGCAGCAGATTGCACTTTTTGTTTTGGTTAGTTTTGATTGCTATCCTTTCTTTACTTTTGGCATATTATTTTGGTGTGTAATATAATTAGCTTTGTAAATATTAGGAAATTAAAAGTTATAATTATTTGAAATTGATTTGTGAATTTTAGGCATAAACTTACTGTTGATATTAGTTTAAATTATACTTCCGCGTTAATAGGCATAAGTAAAGAAAAATATGATGAAGTTATTTTGATATAAGTTTTATTAATATTAGATAATCAATTGGGTTGATGTCTTGAAATAGTTGAGATTGATTTGTTGTAAATATATTATTCATAGATTATTGTGCAAGTATTATGAGAAAGTCTATAAAACAGACAGCACCATGCTGAAATTTTTTATAAAATTGTTAGATATAGTTTAATAATTAAGTAGTGAAATAATTATATATTACTTATGTAAATATGATTTAAAAATTGATTTAGTTATAATAAATTAGAGTACGATATGTACCATCATCTGATTCTACCGTCATACGATAAGTTAAGGTGGTGCTACATCCTTTGGTTGGAGCTCTGTTTCCTTTGAGCCGATCAAAAATCTCAGATCGGGTCTGATTAGCCCCTGAATGACTATCTCTATTATGCTCCCGGCCTCTACCACTAGTTTGTGTTGTTCTTTCCATCTAGATTGGCATTAGGCTACTAGAAACTTATTCCTCGGACAATCCCTCATATGTGGTCTATAGCTCCACATCTCAGACAAGTCCTTGTCAATAGATTACACTATCCTGAATGGGCTCTACCACAATACTGACAAGTGGAAGGAGATTATTGTCTAACTAATGGTGTTAAGGTACTAGATATTAAGGCTGTTGATCTTATAGGTTGACCTCGCCTTAATAAAAAGGTCTGTCCAGAAGTCTGAATTTGAAATTGCCCTGTACTTATCCTGAATCTCTTATTAGTTGAGGTCGTTGGAAACTATTGTCCTTCTTTGCTTGCTCCTCATATTTAACCCTCTTAACACTTAGGGCTACTACCACCAATCTATGAAATTCCTTAATCTGCAATGCTGCTACTAAGAGTCTAATGAGATTATTCAAACCATTTTCAAAACGCCAATATCGATCTGCTTCATCTATTATGATATCCCCTGTATACATGTTGAGGCGAGTAAATTCCCGCTCATACTCTATAACCGACACCCCTCACCATTTCAAACTAAGAAGCTTCTTTTCTAATTATCTATGTATCCTAGACATATATTTTTGCATTAAACTGTGCTAAAAGCTTTCCCATATGGGAGGTCTAAGGTATGTGGGTTACATATAAACTCTTTTACATTAGGCACATATAACCTATCCTAGAATTATAAACTTCCATTTGTTTCCACTTTGAAACCCAACCTCTTCCCCTTGGAAACCAACTTAATAATCTCCACCAGTTTCAGGTCCTACCTCTAAGCATCTTTCAACCCTTGATTCAATGTTGGTCGAATGTGGAATTCTACTAAAGATTTCATGCTCAAGGTATCTACTACCACATTAGTCTTACCTGGATGGTAATTGATAATACAATTATAGTCCTTAATTAATTCTAACCATCTCCTTTGTCTGAGATTCAACTTTCTGTATACGAGAAGGTATTTTAGGCTTTTGTGGTAAGTGAAGATGTAGCATTTCTCTCTATAAAGATAGTGACACCATATCTTTAAGCCAAACACAATTGATGCCAATTCTAGATCGTGGGTAGGATAATTCTTTTTATATGGCTTAAGGGGGTGTTTGGATTGTTGTTGAGAGCAGGTTTCAATTTTTTTTATTTAATTGACCAATTTTTTTTTTAAATTTTTTATAAATTACTTTTTTTAAATCTGCTTCTGGAAAAAGTATCTATTTACCTGTTTCTACCCAAAAGTAGTTTTCAAAACTCGAAAAAGTTAAAAATATAAATTTTTTTTTCTAAAAAGTGATTTTCCCAAATACAATGCCAAACAAGCCCTAAGTTGCCTAGAAGCATAGGCCATTACCTTTCCTTCCTACATCTAGACACAACCTAACCCATTGTGAGAGACATTACTGCAAATGACACAATCTATGTCAGGCACTGATTTTGTCAGAACTAGAGCTTATGTAAACACACTCTTGAGTCGATCAAAACTGACCTAGAATTGGTCATTCCACTCAAATTTTACATCTTTTCTCAACAATAGTGTCAAGGAAGAAGTAATCATGAAGAATCCTTTCACGAACCTTCAGTAATACCCTACTAGGCTAAGAAAACTTATGATCTTTATCACATTCCTAGGAGGCATCCAATTCAAGATTGCCTCTACTTTACTAGGATCCACCCTAATTCCCTCTACCCCACCCTAATTCCCTCTACCGACATAATATATCTAAGGAAAGCAACTTTATCAAGCCAAAACTCACGTTTGGAGTTCCTAAAGGGTTTGTAAAACAACCCTTAGATGATGGTCATGTTCCTCTCTATTTTTCGAATATACTAATATGTCATCAATGAAAACCACTAAGAATTGATCCAAGTATGGCATGAAGATTCGATTCATTAAGTCCATAATGTTGTTGGAGCATTGGTGAGTCCAAAAGGCATAACCAAAAACTCATAATGACTGTATCTGGATTTAAAGACAGCCTTACAATGTCTTTTGCCTTGATCCTTAACTGATGGTAGCCCGACCTTAGATCAATTTTAGAGAACACGTATGCCCCTTATAACTAGTTAAACAAATCATCAATCTGTGGCAATGGATACTTGTTCTTCTTGATAATTGCCTTATCAAGTTATCTTTAGTCTATTCATTATCTCATAGACTCATCTTTCTTCTTCACAAATAGTATTGGTGCACCCTGTAATGCCCATAAGTGGGGCTTAGTAGTAATAAGGTATGTGTAGCATATCAAGAGTATGTGAATGTGATAAGACTTGAAAATGTGATAAAAGGCATGTTAATTAGAAATGATTGGTAGTTAGGATGCAAATGAGAATAAGTAATAGTTTGTTTATACCTACAGGCTATGGAATAATTAAATAAAGAATGAAATGGATAACAAAGCATGAATGGATAATATGGTTTCGGTAGGGGAAATACACCTAGAATCCATAATGAGAAAAATAATATGATTAATAAACCATAATTAAAAGAATTAATGATATAATGAGTATATTAGCCCATAAATGAGAGTAAAGGGGTAATATACTAGGTTCTCAAAAGTGTAACGGTATGCTAAAGGAGCGTAATGGCAAGCTAGGTAACATTGGTATGTCATGAATGATATTGATTGAAATCAATGAAATAGTAATAAGGTTTGAATGTATAATAAAGGTATAATAAACTACACATAGTTGCTAATAGTAAAAATATGATTGAATGGTATTGGTATGGCAATGCCCTTTAAACTTGAATTACATGTAAATCACAATTAATTGGTAAAAAGGTGACTAAGTATACTAGGCACAATAGTTGGCCTTAAAAGGCATCTAAAATGAAATAAATTAATTATGGCATTTAAGTTCACCTTTGTGGCTTTTAGTAATTTAGAAATGGGAATTATGAAGTATAATAAAGGAAATAAGACTCATTAAGTTAAAGAACTCTTAGTTAGTTGGTTAGCATAATTATTGCATAATGAACCATTAACGATACAAGAGCCTTTTGTGTGTACATGCTTGAATTATGACTTTTAAAGCTAAGTATAGGGTGAAAACCAAGTATCACAATTAGTGTCATAAGTAGAGTCACGCCTGTGACTAATGATGCAAAATGGTACAGAATGGTTCACCACCAGTGTGATAAAGTCACGCCCATGACTCTTTGTTACATAAAAAATTATGTGATTTTATGATTTAAAAACATGATTATAGTATGCACAAATCCTCTATAAGCAAATATATGATGGAATACAGTATATATACATGATATTGAACATGCATATGCTTTGAATACATTAAGTAATGATATACAAATAAGATGTATGAATAATTGATGAGAATAACCGATGGTCAAACCTAATTGCCCAATATTAACCTTAAAGCACAATTCCCTGAGGGTCTATGTTTTAAGGATTGAAGCACAATTCCCTAAGGGTCAATCTTCTACTTATAAACGGGAAAAAGGCTCAATTCCCTGAGGGTCAATGCCTCAAGGATCAAAGCTCAATTCATGAGGGTCCAGCTTCCTCCTATAATCAGTATAAGCTTAAGCCTCTGAAAGGTCAATGCATTGATTGGTAATTGAGATACATTAGAGTTACCGAGCGATCAAACTTTGAAATAGCTATACCTGAAATCCATATAATGTAAGATTTAGAGACATTGGAATATTAAAATAAAAAGAAAGATACATGATTCTTGACTTGGTTAAGCATGTGTGAATGGGGCATTTGTTCATAAATGTGAATCTTGATTGGTCTAATTCTTTGTGTAAATATTAAATGAATGCTTTGACATTGCCACACCCTTTTGATTTGAAAATGATTATTTTACATATTCTATATGGCATAAATTATATGATTACTTGTTAAGTTGGATATGCTTTTGTGTATTACTAAGCTATGAGTAGCTTAACGTGTTATTTTTAGTGCATATGGGTCTTAGAGCCAGTAAATAGTAGATGTAGTAGTTGAAAATGGAGGAGCCAAAGCCCAAGCAGAGGAAATCTTGTAGTCCTAGATTCGGGTATAATATATACATATCATGCATTTATTTAGTATTCATTATGTGGGTTGTAATTAATTATGTCTATTATTATAAGATCATGTAATATGACTTAATAGTGGGCTATCTAGACAATGTCATGACGTAAATAGAGGGCTTGCGATGCCCAAGTCAGTATATAAATTGATATTAAACAGGATGCTAGTAATACTAGCACGTAATAAAATGAATAATCCGAATATGCATGTTTGTCTAGAGAGAAAAGTTTGAATTTGGACATGTTTTAATCACCTAGATTTGTATAACAAGGTATATTCCTATTATAAGGGAGGGTGTTACATACCTCATGGAGAAAAACTCGGCCTAATAAAACCCTTGTCCATCAATTCTTGCAATTGTTCATTTAATTATTTCAGTTCTGAAGGTGTCGTTCTATATGGTGTTGCCAAAATGGGAGTAGTATAAAGTGTGAGTTCTATGGAGAGCTCTACCTCTCTCTCTAGAGGCAACCCTGGCAAATCCTCTAGAAACACATATGGATATTCATTCAACATAAGGATGCTCTCCAAGTTCGGACCCTTTTTACTTGTATCTATCATATGAGCTAGATAAGCTTCACATCCCTTACAAATCATTCTTCATGCCTTCATCATGAAGATGACTCTCGGCTATTGTGAGAACCTCACTCATTGTTGGGATTAAAAGCATATTACATATACAATGGCACGACAGAAATATAAAATTTAATCCCAATTAAAATGGAACAGCCTATATAGTCTTAGCCAATTAACCATCCATAGAGGGTTTAAAGAATATTACCTTTTGTATTAGAGCTTTTAGTTCTTATGATCTCCTTACCGGGTTGTCGCAAACCATAGTAATCCTCACTTGGATTACCTTTAACAAATGTCCATGTGAAGAATGCAAAGAAGAAAACTTTTTGGCTATAGGTGCTTCACAATCTCTTGTGCTAGCAAGAGAAGGTGAAAGAAATAATGGGAGAACGAAACCCTTTTGTTCTCAGTGTCTGCAGCACCTTCTGAAGTCTAAAAAAGGACTATTTATAGTCCTTAAACAATTAGGGTTTGGAACCATTATTCAAAGAATCCTCATCAGATTAGGTTTCCTTATTTCATATTAGTCCTAATTGGAAAACACATTTCTCGATTGGGATATGCTCAAAGCGAGCAGTTCTCAATCGTAAAATCCCATGTCCCGATCAGGACATAGTGCAATTTTGATCCAGTAGCTTTTCCCAAATGGGAGCTAGACTTTCTCCTCGTGATAAGAATATCGTTTGCCTCGTTTGGGAATGTATCATTCCTAAGCGAGATGCTGTCTGGACTAACTCTTCTCTTTTAGTTTTGCATCCAATCTAAAATCCCATTTTGCTTCCTTAAGTCACACACAAAAGCCCCTACTCAAAGAAAGAGAAGTAAAGGCTCACATGGCTCAAGAGGGAAACCTTAAAAGCACCTACTACACATGAGAGTGTTTGTTGTTGCACCTCTTCTTTTCATGCCTCAAACAAAAAGGTCGTGAGGCCAAAATCCCCAAATGAGATGGCAAGGATCTTTCAAGACTAAGTAATGCCATTTATTATTTGATAAGCTTGTTTGGGTACCTAAAAACAAAACTTGAACTATTGTTTTGTAGGTATGCCATAAATCCACAAGGAAAAGGTGTGGCTATTGGATAGTGGATGCTTAAGGCATTTGACCGGAAATAAGAGCCTCTTCACAAGCATCAAAAGTGTAGATGGAAGTAAAGTTACCTTTAGAAACAATACTAAAGGTACAATAACTAGCATTGGTTCGATAGGACTACCTTTAGGAACAATACTAATGGTACAATAACTGGCATTGGTTCAATAGGATTTGTTAACCTTAGGGTGATTGCTCTCTATTTTGATCTTGACAATCAAATTAAATGTCACTAACATCTTCATTGAATGTTATTTTGATAGTGTTCAACGTTTTAATACATTTGGCCATAAATTCCTCATTGAACAAGTCAAACATTTCCTATAGATGGGTAACTCCTGACTGGGACAAGTATCTCCTAATTAGGACTCAAGTATAGACCTAAAAATGTGTGTCCAAACGGGGATAGGAGTTGTCCCGACCGGGACATGCCTTTTCTAGACCAGGACATGTTATAGTCCTATTGGGAAATTCAAAAGGACATGACCATTAAAGAGGAGACACCACCAAAATGTGCAAAGTCATCGTAAAGTCAAAACGACCAAAGTCAAACTGATTGAGGTCTTGATCGGGAATCACTCAAGGCCAGCAGACCCAAGTCCTCAGCTAGAGCATCATCGGGCAAGTCCCGACCAGGATGCAAGGAGTCCTGATTAGAAAAATTGAATAGGGACTAGCAGTTGGAGGATTCAGCCAACAAGAAGATGCCACGTGTCAAAATAGGTCATTTCCCGATCGGGAACCCCTCTTTGCAGATAGCATTTAATGCATTTATAAGATAACATTAGAAAGAGTTATAACACTACTTTGTAACGGCTAATTAGTGGGTAATCAATATAAATACCCTACCAAAAGGCCATTTAATTTAACTAACTACTTTCCAAATGCTAAAACTCTTGCAATTTATTTTCTCAATCCTTCTTCATTAATTATTTGTGTAAGGGTTCAAGTGTTAACCTTTAAACACTTGGGTTATCTTGTAATTAGGTAGTGTGAGCCAAATTATAAGGAATTAGTTATTGTATGAGCCATAAAAACATAAGGAAAATTTGGGTTGAGTGTTAGCCTTAGTAAAACACCTAGTTGGGAGTGAGCTAGCAAAAACTCCATTTGTAATCAAAGTTATTAGATTAGTGAATACCTAATTAAGGTTGGGGAGAGGAGTAGGGTTAGTTAATATCTGAACCTGTATAAAATTCGTGTCTCAATCTTCTCAATCTTTTTAGCTTTCTTGTAAGTGCAAGAATTTTTATTTTGCCACCAATTCATCCCCCTTTTCTTGGTGATTGTTTAGGAAATAATTGGTATCAGAACAAGATCTAGAAATCAAGCTTCATCAGCTCTAGCAAAGATCCATAATGGCCTAAGAAGGATTCCAAAGCCTCAAACCTTACGTTGATGGGTCAAACTATGCCCATTGGAAGTTTAGAACAGAAGCATACTTGGATAGTGAAGGAAAGATTGGATACTCTTATAGTATCTTAAAGACCTCCCTTAGTGAGACATAGCTTAGGCTTTAATGGAACATCATCCTCATCCATACCTAGAACTATTTTTGTGCAAGCTTCCACACCACAAACCTCCTCAATTGAGGTAGGTGCCTCGAAGGCTAAGAACAAATCACATAATAAAGGCTCAACTCAAAGAAAAAGTAGCAAAGACTCACAAGGCTCAAGAGGAAAATACAAAAAGGCCAACCATGCCTTTTTGTATAAGAGGTATGCACCTAGGAAAGCACCCACTACATATGATTGTGTTTATTATTGCACTTCCTCTTATGTTTCTAATAAGAAAGTTATAAGGCCAAAACCCTAAATAAAGTGGCGAGTCTTTTAAAATTAAGCAATGCCACTATTGCATGGAGTTTGGGCACATTAACATTCATTATTTAATAAGGAAATCCCATTGGGATCTCTCAAAAACTAACCTGTAAGGACCTAAGGTTGTTTGGGTACCTAAAAGCCAAACTTGAATCTATGTGTCATAGGTATGCCTTAAATCCTCAAGCAATGAAAATGTATGGCTCTTGGATAGTAGATGCTTAAGGCACATGACCGGAAACAAAAACCTTTTCACTAGTCTTAAACGTATGGATGGAGGTAAGGTTACCTTTGGAAACAATGCTAAGGTAAGGTAATTGGCATTGGCTCCATAGGACTAAATGGTATTTCAATCATTGATGATATAATGTTTGTTGATGGTTTAAAGCACAACCTCTTAAGTGTGAGTCAATTATATGATAAGGGAAACAAAGTCATCTTTAGCTCCAATGAATGTCTAGTGACCTCTTTAAATGGTCAAGAAATATTTAAAGGAGAAAGAGATGACAATACTTACATAATTGACTTACACAAGTTATCTAATATTTCCTCTAGTTGTCTTGTATCTATTGGTGAAGAATCTTGGCTATGGCATAAAAGACATAG